>VFFE01007541.1:50192-102737 GCA_008921705.1 Burhinus oedicnemus | reverse complement strand
TGCTCTGGGTGACCCTGCTCTGGCAGGGGGGTTGGACTAGATGATCTCCAGAGGTCCCTGCCAACCCTGGGGATTCTGTGAGCCGTGGGATCTGGGATGCTGGCACAAAGCTCTCCATCTGGCGTGCTTCAAAGTGCTAATGCCCAATTTAGGTCATTGCTTATGAGCCTCAGCCTCATGCTACAGAGAACATGGTTTTGAGGCAATACCCCAAGTGGTCCGTTAATACGTAGCGATGTAGTTTGGTGGGAATTGCTTCCAGCGCAGAGCAGCTTCTCGGAACATCTGGAGCAGCAAGTCCCACAGGAGCCCAGAGGCCAGGATGCAACAGCACCAGTATTTCTCTTCCCTTCCCTGTAAAACACTAAGCTTTCTAGGAAAAGGCCTCAGAAAAAGGAGAAGGTGAAAGTTCATTTTTCTGAAGTAGCTCTGTGACATTGCAGTAGTGAAAAGAAAATGAAAAATACCCAGCAGATTTTTACCAGGGCAGAGTGCTCAACATCACAGACTAAAGATCAGTTATGCAAACATTCAGTCAGTGCTAAGACCACGGGGAACATGCGTTCATTCAACAAGGTGACCTTTCCTTTCCTACCTAGAAAGACATAGATGTCACCACAAAGACAAGGGCACTGCTCAAGGCAGGTCTTTCAGCACCAGACAAGAAAAAAGAAAAATAATAAAAATAAATATATATATATATAAATATAAAAAGGCTTCCTGCACATCTTTTGATGAGCCAGCCTTACGCAAGCATCAAGGACGCAGGAGAAACACATGCTAGTCTTCAGGGCTCCGTTTGCTCTGAAGGCAGAAGCACCTACCCAGGTGGGTCAGGCACCTCCCGCATCTGGAATACAGCCCAAAAGCAGCCACATCCCAGGAAAGCAGACAAGGGCTTTCCAGAGCACAGAACCCATATAGAAAAGCTTTTTCTTTTTTATTATTCTCAGGCGCACACACACGCCTCCCCTCCCAGGGTTTATTTATTAAGAGATTCCCAGGAAAATTAGCCTACATAACGTGAAAGGGCAAGCCAGCTGCACACAAACACAGCATTTCCAGGATTAAACAGATTTCAATTCAGCCTACTTCACTTCACTTCCAGTAAGTCACTTTGGGTTTTCATCTTCAGTCAATTCAGATTAAGAGCCTGTCTCAATAGGAACATTGAGGGAAGCTACTGTCTTCTGCAGAAAAGAGGCAGATTTCCTTACACTAACCAAGAGCTTAAAATATCTTTATTTTCAGCTTATTTTCCTAAGAAAACACAGTGTGATTCCATAAGTGTCTCCGTTCCTGTTCTCCCCTACCCCTCCTTCCCTCCCCAAGCAACAATGCCCTGGAGCCTCTTCCAGCCCACGAAGTGGTTACGCACTGGCAAGCTCTCCAAGAGGAGTTGCTGCCGGGTGGGAAAGGATCAAATGAACCTTCCTCCCCAAGAGAGGAGCCGTTCTAGTCCAGCCCGCTGTCAAAAACTTGTCAGCACGTACAGCTGGAGACATGAAAGGATGGAAGTGGGAAGATTAAAGATTTGAAATAAGTCCCAAAGAAACTAGACTTCCTTTGCTCTTGGGTCAACTTTTCTTTTTTGCTTAAGAAGTAAAGCGTTGAGAACACTTCACATTAAATAACTTGCCAGATGGACGGCTAAGCCATTTTCTGCCACCCTCTTGAACATACTGAAAAGGGCCTGAAAAATACTGGCATATTCATCAAATTAAGAGAAAGCACCAAGTGCCCAAACCAGCACCTCTGCAAGCGTGAATTCAGGAAGAAATTTCAGGATTAGGCTTTAGGAGCACTAGAGGCAAACAAGAAAAAAACCCAAACCAAACAAAAAAAAAGCCCATCAGCAATACCTTTTTTTGTTGGCATGGTTCTTGCATATCACTGAAACTCAAAGAGAAAGCAACATAAAAATTGTTGTTCCCTGGATGAGCACACCTGAGTTCAAAGCCACCAGTATCCACATTGGATACACCAGAAGACTCTTAATTCCAAAGGAAAAGAGCTGGCCAAGAAGCAAAGAAAATGAAAACTATAGAAGTGGAGGCATTTTTTCCTGAAAAAATGGTAACTTCCAGACTAGAGAAGTATATATGGGAGTAGAAAAGAGAAGGAGAGCATTTATCTCTTTGCCACAAGAGAGACTGTAGCAGAAGGCTGCAGAGAGCATTTCCCAGCTGGGTAACTGGTCAGACTGGAGAAGGGGAGAGGAACATGGAATTCAGAAATTAGGAAGTCAGAGGTGTGAACAGCAGGGAGGCTGTGCCTGATGGTGCAAGTACAGAGCAACAGGGAAAGGAGCATCTATTTACACAGTGAGGAAGAAGAGGAGGAAGAATCCCAACTCACCCCTCGTGCTTCAGGCCACTAATGGGAAGATGTGCAGCAGGAAAACACAAAGACTGCGTTCAGCGAGAATTAATTTACTCAGATTTGCACAAGGTTGTAACATAAAATACCCGTCATTAACGGGGTGCAGAGCTACCTGAGGGGCAGGAAAAAAAAATTTCAACAAGAACAATAATTTTTGGAGACCATTGTTCGTACCAAGTTCAGAAAATCCTCCTCAAGCACCCTCCAAGCCAACAAACCTTCCCCTCAAAGTACTCCAGAGTAAGTAACTCCTGAGATCCATCATTTTCCCAGTCCTTACAAGGTGTTCATAGGGCTTAACACAATCACTCCATCTATAAAAATGACCAGAATCCTGTAAGTCCTCAAGGGCTCACTAAAAGCACAAGGCAGAAGGATCTGCACGGGCATAACAAGTTAGCAGGTTAATCTATCAACAGTAAGAAAGAAAAAATAGACAAATGGGGGGAAAAAAAACACAAATAATCAAGCATGCTTCATGTCTTTGTTCCCAAATCTGGCAATCTAGCTGTTTCTGCATGTCTTAAGAGCTATTTTCAACTGAAAACAGGGAATCCGGCATGAATGCTCAGCCTGCTTCATCACTGCAGGAGTTTCAGATCTCCAATTTCCCCCGCATCCATGAGATGTGAGCATTGTGGTCTAGGTAAGGCACGGGAGATACAAGAGCTTCCACATTGCTTGCCAGAACTAGAAGGCTTTCCCAGCTAGGACACGATTTATAAACCATCAGGGATATCTTCACATCAAGATTACAGTCCAGCTGACGTGCGATAGCAAGTCTATCCGGCTCACGGTTGATTTGACAGTCACTTGAATTTCTCGGTCAGTCTCCGGCAGACCATTACCTCCAACAGGTCCTTCTTCATTCCCAGTAGCATGATCCTATTTTTTGATTCTGTGGGCTTATCAGCAATATGTTTGACTAGGGTTTTTGTTTTCCCCCCCATCTCAGCGATCTCTTAAGCTGGTTTAAGAACAGTTATGTAAGAGTCCTTCTGGGTTACGATGGGAAAGAAGCACTTTCTTCTCTGACCTGAATTCTGGCATTATTAATACATCTTCCCAATCTCTATCAGCCCCAGCCTTACCAAAACCACACGTTTCAGAGCTGTAAAACAAACCACGTCGCTCCCCCAAATTAAAGTATTTTAGGTATCAGACCACAGAGCGCTCTCCTAACCAGACAGCGACTGTTTCTCCTGAAAAGGCACTGAACGGAATGACTGTGAAACAGCGCCCGAAGTAGTGTCTTCCCTGTTCCAACATGGTCAAACCACAGCTCAGCTATCATGTCAATCTAGTTTCAGAAACTCTGAAAGCCAAGCAAACTGAGGAGGAAAAATAAATAAATACATAAATACATGCATCTTCAAGTCAGCAAGAAGCTGATCAAGAAATCCCAAGGGTGGATGAGACATACGATGCCTAATTCATGAAAAAGTCATTCTAAGCTGTGCACCCACTAAAGCTAATTGAGTTAAACTTGTTACCTTCCTCGGCTCCTCTAAACCCATAGGTGTCAAGTGAGAGACATGAATCACACTTTGCACGTTCTTCTTTGCCCTCTCCAGGTGAACCACTGATTTTACTACTTTTGTTTCAAAGCAGGCCAAAAGAAATCTAAGCAACTGCTAGAAAACATCTCGTTTTCTAGCCAATTCAAAGAAGAACGCCTGATTTTTTAATTTTTTTATTAATTTGTTTGTTTGTTTAATTCTATTGTGAATTGCATATCAGTCAAAAGACACAGCAGACACGGACCCCTTGGGTCACGTTTTTCTGCGTCGCACAGGGTGGGGTTGTGGTGGTTCCTGCTCATCCAGCAGTGCTTTTGGAGCCAGCCTACACATCCTGCAACATCATACCAGGCTCCAGCAACCCAGAAGGTTCAGCTTTCAGGGTTATTTGATCAACTTGCTCTTCAGATGATTTCATAGCTTACCTGAGCAAGCGGTTGGACTAGATGACCTCCTGAGCTCCCTCCCAAGCTGAACTATGTATTCTATAATTTTATATTTATGTACAGAAATCACTTTCTTCAAGGAATGCAAGACTCTGCCCCAAAACCCAGGCTTAGCATTCCAGGAATTTCTCAGAAACTGCTTGACAGCAAGTTACAGAGGAACACTTTCTATTCTGCAGACCACTCAACCAGAGTCAGGCTTACAAACCCACTTGAGCTCAGAGGAGCATCTAGCTCTCCGCATGCAAAATCTGCCCTTACAAGGTAGCCAGAATCCATATTCTCCAAGCTGAGTTTACTTGTAGGAAAAGCACTCACACAGAAGAGAAGCCGAGCCAAAAGCATTTAACTCCTTTAGAGCACGAATTGGGAACACTGGTGCCCTATAGCTCTGGATACACGCTTGTGAGCCTTTATTTCCTTATCTCATCAATCAAGGGAAAACATGGTCCTGTTCTGCAGAAAACACAGCTGGACTCTCTTGCCCATTGCACCAGTAGGACCAGTGTGACCAGTTCTAGGCTGCCTCCTGCCCAGAGCTGCCACTGACACACTGGTGGCAACCGCATTGTGCGAGAATATTGATGAGCGAGGCACGTCCACGTGCCGAGTGATGCCATCTCGAAGTATCATGAGGGTGGTGAGGCACTGGCCCAGGTTGCCCAGAGAGGTGGTAGATGTCCCATCCCTGGAAACATTCAAGACCAGGTTGGACACGGCCCTGAGCAACCTGATCTAGTGGAAGATGCCC
This sequence comes from Burhinus oedicnemus, assembly GCA_008921705.1. Taxonomy (NCBI): domain Eukaryota; kingdom Metazoa; phylum Chordata; class Aves; order Charadriiformes; family Burhinidae; genus Burhinus; species Burhinus oedicnemus. The sequence continues at coordinate 97,638 of VFFE01007541.1, read as the reverse complement.
CTGCTCATGGCAGGGAGGTTGGACTAGATGGCCTTTAAAGGTCCCTTCCAACCTAAACTATTCTATGATAACACATGAATCAAATAGATTAAGCTATTATTTACTAGCCAACACAAAAAAAAAAAGAGAAAAAAAAAAAAAAGGCTTTTCAGGAACTTGAAAGCCCAGAGGTGTTTTATTTCCTTCAGACCCATGCATCAAGGCACTGCAGAGAAGTAAGGAAGTGCTCAGGCAGCTTCCATGCAGGAAAGAAGTTTTGGAGAGGTGTCTCTGCCTCCTGGCCAGAGAAAGCACAACCCGGTGACCCGAGAAAAAAATGACCAACACTCACACTGTGTTCAGAAGCGACTTGGAAAGAGGACTCAGGAGAATTTAGTATTTTCCCTTTTTCATCCCTTTCTAAATGGATGTTTCCATTAGAGAAATTAATCACTTTACCAAGTTTTATAACAGCCTGAGGTTTACAGCAACATATAAACTCCAAAAGAGTGCAGTTGGCCAGGATGGAAACATCTTTTCCAGCATAAACCCCTCAAAGCTAGCAATGCTGGCCAAACTGCTATAAATCACCATCTTCTCTTTAATCCTGGCTATTAACTTTTAGCTTTCTAAGCAATTCTACCTATTCCAGCAAGCTGGGGTTTTGGATCACGCTGCTTTCCAAGAATGCCCTTTTCTCTCTTCAGCAGCACAGAAATTGTAAGCTATTGAGTAGCCTCTGAGACTTAAGGTAATAAAGTCTTCACCCCTTAGCTTGGATCTTCCTCAGTAGTATTTAAAAAAAGGGCGATAATATTTTCACCGGGCTAGAAAACACACCATCCCAATATTACTAATATCGCATAAAAATCAACTCAGATTCTAGGCATTTTCAAACAGAGTTGTTTGCTGTTCAGTCTTCTGCCAAGCCCTCAAGAACTTCACATTTTTGCCTTTTCTGTTCCATTTAGCATTGACTGACCCAAGCCTGTTAAAACCTTCCCTTTTATTTTTTTTTGCAAACTGCTTCCAGCCGCAGGGATGCGAGCAAGAGCGTCACCACCCATTTCTATTCCGGTGACATTACGCAAGCGCCTTCTTCACACACCACCTACGCTTCGGTCCTCAATCTGTTTGGCTTCACAGCATCCCTCTCGAGTGAAAACACGGAGGCAGCTCCGTGTCTCGTCTAGCTCCGTCTTTCAACGGGCTGTTCGCATTTCTTTTCACAGCTTAATAAGGTTCTGTTCCCCAAGCTGGAGAAGCGTCTTTGCCACCCCGCACTTGTTCAGCCCACAGGTTTGAAGCCAACGTATGCAGCTTGCGCAGCACACCCAAGCTCAAGAGCCCTCTCTGCAACAGGTGGCTGAGTTTTTACGGGGAAGTAAGTGTGATTTCTCTTAAACATCCCCTTGAGCTCAAAGTAAACATTTTAAACTTAGGCTCCTGAAAGCCCTTGGGTTTTCTCCTTAACTAAACTGGCACATCAAAGCTGTTTTTCAAACCTGCACATGAAAACCCAAGCTATTTACTATAACAGATCTGCAAATTTGACAAGCCCAACCTTGGTGGTTGGCCACCAGGCACAAAGAAATACTCACAGATACAGCCGCGTGTTTTAGAAACAGTGGAGAGAGGGAGAGCCAGCCGTTCTTCAGTAATGGACTACTCGGTAAGAAGCACCTTTCCCTAGCATGGGATCCTTCCCAACAGGGCTCAAGGGAAGTTTCTTCTCAAGTTCTTAAGCTTCATAGAAAGTCATAACAGTCTTGCCCAAAACACTTCAACCACCCTGCTGACAGTTCGGTCACAGCTGCAAAGAGCTCCAAGTGGTCCACAGCCAGCGCATCGCTAGATTGCACCCAACTTCAAGATAAGGAGTAGAACTCAACACTACGCTGCTGTCTGCGGACCAGACTCAAGGTAAACCCAGCCTTCTGTCCAGCCAACACAAAACAGGCTGCTTGGGGCCCCATTATAAAGTCCCTGCACAGGCCGTTTCCCTGGCGTGCGCTGGAGGAAGGCCAACCAGTCCAACTATCCCACTATTGCAGCCGAGGTCAAAACACAGCTGGATGCCACAGGATGTGTTTAAAGCTCACAACACTGCTTTAATCTCTCCCCGCCATGAACCACTGCCTCCACCTTTATCTATGGAAAAGCTTCCAAAACAGAAGGCTGCTTGGCTTTCCGATAGGAACAGACTGAGTGGTTGGGCCACTAAGGTCACACCACCTGTTAACAAAAAGTAGCACAGAGGGGAACATACCATATTTCAGACACCCTTTCGTTCCAGTTTTGCTTTCTTCTGTAGCAAGATCAAAATTGTTGAGGTGTCCTTCAGCTGGTAAATCCCAGTCCTATGCCACCAGCTTCCCCATCACCTTCCCCAGTTCCTGGTCCCTTGTTCAGAGACTTCAGGAACTAGACAAGATGCAGAGTAATGGGATCTCGCAGGCTTGCTTGGAAAGGATGCAAAGGCTTTACATTACGTTATTATCACAACCAAACTCCCTGCACCTTGTTTTGCCTGTCCCAAGAGACCTCTTCTACAGAGCAAGTGACATCAAGGCACATCCATCCTGTGGCAGCACAGTGAAGTTCTCACAGAAAATGTTGAGGGTTTTATACACAGATGTTAACATCTTAATTCTTTGCCGTCAACATAGGGAGAGAAGAACGGAGATTTGGGGTTTTATTTATATAATTTTTATTATTATTATTTTTTAAGGGAGTGAGCCAAGTGGCTACAAACTTAGGCATCTTGCAAGGGCCAATATCCCTAATCTTCAAAGCTTCCTCCTGTTACCAACACTACTTTAGGATGAGCAAAACACGCACATAGTGGCATCCTCAGAGCATCAGCCCCCTGCCAGAATCCACAGGTATCACCGGAGGAAGGAGCAGAGGACACAGTGCAGATCAGAGAACAAATGAGACAACAAATCACCAAGTCTTTCATTACAGCCAGAGTGTTTTTAAGCTTAATCTCATCCTTGCTACTCTCTTTGCTCTCACAGAAACAGCTTGAACTTACCCGTATGTAGGATTTTCCCTTTTCTCCTCCCAATCAAGCTATCAAGTAGAAGTGATTGAAACAAAGCCCAAGAAGGAAGAGGGTCTAACATGCTCATGAGCACCTAAAACGTAGCAGGGAGACACAAGGAGGTTTGCAAACTTCCTCTACAGCCCTCCCAAAAAAGGACATTATTACAGTTATTAGACTTCCAAGTCATTTCTTCCCCCTCCAGCCATTAACATCTTGGGTCTGTCACGTTTGGTGGTAGCTTTCAGAAGAAAAATGTGTCTTGGTTGCTTGGTAGCCCCAACCTTTCCCTACACACCCTAGAAACCAACCGAACATGCCAAGATGACCTTTTTAGTCATCAGAATAAGCCTGGGGTTTCTTTTTTCAGAAGAGTTCACCAAGTGGTGGCACACAGATTTCAAGCCTCTCACATATCACATTGGAGGCTGCAGAGCCAACTGGATCATCTGTTTTGCCCCAAAATAAAACCTAAGCAATCTGCTAGAGCTGACCACTTCACTGAAGGGGAGAAAAGCAGGTAACAGGATCAGGTCCAGCAGATCCAGAGCTAACATCAGACGATCCCAGCATCAACGATGCCATTTAAACAAACAGGCCTGCATTTAATTTCAAGAGAAAAAGCATCATCTCTCTCCCCTACCAGCTCTACTGTGTTAACCTTTGTCACCACTGTGACAGGTAACTCTCCTGCCACATCTCCCGTGCAAGATGCATCAGAAGCAGAAAAAAAATGAGAGCTTTTAAGAGGACAGTCACTATCCTGGGCAAGAAGTTCGAGAGACATATTTTTTTTTTTTTTTTACTGCACATTCACACTTTATAATAACCATCCTCTGCTACGGAGGCTGAAGTGCTGGACTCCCGAAGACAGGAATTGTCAGCAGCTTTTCTCCTCCTTTATGGAGCAAATACTCTCCCGAATAGCTTCTCACTACTAGGTTCTTTATTTTTAGCTTGGCAGCCATAAGCTGTATTCAAGATCGCCTCCATCTTTGGATTATGACAGTCCTGAATTTTTGCTTTAAGTTAAAATGCAGTTTATTAGCTGAAAGAATTTCCAGCTGCAGTTATTGCCTAGTAGGAATGGAACCGATATCCATTCATCATCCCCTTACTTACAAGACAAGATTGCACACGAAAGCTGAAGATCATCATCGATTTCCTGCTAAAATCAGATCCCAGAGGCAGAAGAAACTCATTATATATTTTAATCTTGTTGGGCTTTGAAATTTTCCTCACGAGATGGTTTAACTAACACAATTTGGAAATTTGCAGCAAAACTGGAAACAGAAGGTGCCCAAGACTTCACCTGCACAACACATCAAACATTTTGCCTGTCGCTACCCATGCAACAGAGAGAAGAGATTCCAGATCTAGGCAAAGGATGGCAGATTTATACCTAGATTCAGCAGCCATTCAGCTATTCTTTGCAGCAATCTGGGTGCTGAGTGCACGTGTAACAGGCTATTCATAGAATGGTTTAGGTTAGAAGGGACCTTAAAGATCATCTAGTTCCAACCCCCCTGCCATAGGCAGGGACACCTCCCACTAGACCTGGTTGCTCCAAGCCCCGTCCAACCTGGCCTTGAACATCTCCAGGGATGGGGCAGCCACAGCTTCTCTGGGCAACCCCAGCCAGGGTCTCACCACCCTCATGGTGAAAAATTTCTTCCTGAGATCTCATCTAAATCTCCCCTCTTCCAGTTTGAAGCCATCACCCCTCGTCCTATCACTACAAGCCCTTGTAAAAAGTCCCTCTCCAGCTTTCTTGTAGGCCCCTTTCAGATACTGGAAGGGGCTCTAAGGTCTCCCCGAAGCCTTCTCTTCTCCAGGCTGAACCCCCCCAACTCTCCCAGCCTGTCCTCCCAGCAGAGAGGCTCCAGCCCTCGCATCATCTTCGTGGCTTCCTCTGGACCTGCTCTAACAGATCCATGTCCTTATGTTGGGAGCTCCGGAGCTGGACACAGTATTCCAGGTGGGGTCTCACCAGAGCAGAGGGGCAGAATCACCTTCCTTGACCTGCTGGCCACGCTGCTGGGGATGCAGCCCAGGATACTGAGACACTTTCCCAAAGTACAAATATCACTTGGGCATCAGCAGCTGAACAGAGAGAAGTTTAAGAGTTCAAAACAATACTGGTTTATTTGAACCACACCTGGAGGTGAAGGGAAGGTCAGATGCAAGACGACATGGAGAAAAGCCCCTTATGGAGACAGGGGTGTGGAGCAAAGGGTAACAAGACCTTCGCAGCACTCTTGTGGGGCCACAGCATCATCCCACGGTTGCAAAAACACCACGTGATTTCCCCCTTTGTTCGCTGGAAACGGGAATACATGATGGAGGTGGTGTGTTACAGCCACAAAACCTTAAAAAGTCCATATAAATCGTGATGGTTGAGTGCCCTGGGTGGGGAGGATTAGCTGTGTTCATGCACACACACGTGCAGGACGCGTTTCTTCTCCAAGGGTATTTTTCAAGCAGAAAGACAATAGCCCCTTATTGCAACACGTCCCCAGATGATCTTTTGTACACCCACGTGCCACGCAACTCTGAAAAGCGGTTCTCGGCATGTAGACACACTGCTTTTATAACACAACAGCACAATTAAAAACCCAATACCCGAAGGGAACAATAGGACATCCGTATGGATTAATGCAAACAGCAGGTACGAGAGGGAACAAAAAGAAATCAAAGGTGCTTTCACCGCCATTCCCAAACCTACCCTCAAATTAAGTTCTTCCAGCCCTTTAAAAAGGCTCAGACTCTATCTTATATTTACTTTTTAGCTGCCTTCCTGCTGTCAATGCTTGAACATGCGAAAGCCCCAAGGAAAGAGATCAAACAGCGAGGCAGGATGGGGAAAAAGTTCGGCTCCCAAAAGGTCATTCCTGCGCAGAGACGTCTCAAAGCTGCCGTCGCTTTTTGGCAGCTAAACCTTAGCAAAGGAGGCACAAAAGGGAACAGACGTGACATCGCCCGCTATTTGCGCAAGCCTTGGACAGGTTCAGGTTGCAGTTTCACTTGCATAGAGCAGATACACCAGGTAAAGCCACCCCAGAACTTCCTTGGAAAAAGAAAGCAACCTATTATTACCTAAACGTGTGTACACACTACAAAAAACACAAAGCAAAAGTCTGAGTCAAATATTATCCCTACTTTAACGGATTTTTCACTATATTTTTTTTTAAACAATGATCCTGTCACATTAATATAGTTTCTATCACTTGTACCCATATATTTGTCTTCAGACCACACAGTTTGCTTTGTATTTCAGACCGACAAAAAAGCGAATAGGTCCCTAGAGAATAGAACCACAAAAGCCCGCAGCAAAAGTCACCTACACGGATAAAGACAGACCAGAATCATGCAGCGGATTTTTCTTTCCATGATAGGTTGAAACGCTCCCCTATTAAAAAAAATAAACAAACCACCAGATTTCAGGATGTTACATTCCCTTTTTTGCCAGATTACTGAAAAAAAAAATCTTCTAGAGATGCTGAATCACACAGGAAACTGACTCTTGTTTCCAACCGGAGACAAGAAACAGCCGTGACAGCTAGAAATCCTAAAAAGAGAGTTTCCCCCCACTCCCAAAACCACAGGACAAATTGCCGTCACGCTGTGAGGGGTAGCACAGACCGACCCAGATTGCTGCCAATTTCAAGGGGGGAAAAAAAAAAAAACCCACATGCCAATGGATGGTGCCATTTCACACCTTAAAACCTATACATTCACGCAAGGATGCTCCCCAGCGGGCACCAGCTAACCCCGCTCTCCTGTCCCAGCCTCCGCACCAGGCGTCTCATCGCACCAGCCCTCCTCTGGCACGGCTGGTATTTCACGGCGCTCTTGCAACAAAACTCTTTTTCTCGCCCGGCACAAAACCGCGACGGAACGATCCTTCGACTGCCCCGCAGCACTTCAGCAACGCTTGGATCCTTCTCCGGTTGCCATGAGCCCGCTGCGCTCCATCTCTCTTATTTTCCCCCCCGCCCCTTCCTCCCATCAGGACATTGCAAACCAGCAACGAAACACACGGAGAAGCGCCGAAAAGAAATCTCACCATCACATTTGCAGCACGGATGATTTCATCCCAATTACTTGCTCTTGCTATGCAAAAAGAGCTACGGGAGAAAAATTTAAATCCTGAGCCAGACAATACAACAGCCAAAAAACGAAGACGCTGCCCCAAGCATTTATTTCAGATTTTTTACATGCTGGGATCAGCCCTTCGGAGCCCCAGGAGTCTCTCAGAAGCGCTCTTGGAGGGAAGACAGACATTAAAGCCCAATTATACATCTGAATTTAAGTCTTCACCCTCTGATTCAGGGGAGCCTGAGGAACACGCACGTACAGGAGCGGCTTCGTTTAAAAAGAGGACCTTAAAAAAAAAAAAAAAGCATGTGCAAGTTATGCCGAGAAGTCGGGCACAGAATGCAAATTCTGACCTACTTCTCCCTCCTGGCTGGGAGAGGGCACGAGGCAGCTGCTATTGCTGCTCCGCAAGCACAAGAGATGAGCAGGAGTCCTGCCAAAATTTCTGCAGTGATGCCTCTTCCAGGCGCAGGCTGTTCCGTGCAGGCTGCTTGCAAGGCAGGGACAATCCTCCTTCTACCCAGGCAACAAGACCACAACCACCCGGTCCAGCGGCGGATGAAGTCAGGATGGGCAGGGGCCTCCAAAGAGCCTGGATTCAGCTCTTGTGCCAGAAGTACTTCCCACTGGACTCCTCTGCCTGCACCTGCCTTAGTTCTGCTACAGGTAGGATGGGGAACAGCAGTGTCTTCCAGGTAGGTGGGAGGTGAGGTGTCTTCAGAAAGCCTCTCTCAAAACCAGCCTCCAAGATGGGAAGGAGGACAGGGACAAAGCCATTGAGGTGATGGACACACTGGCTTGACTACAACGCCAACTGGACACCAATGGACAGCAGTGTCTTCTCTGATCAAGCTCCACATGAAAGCCATCCATTCTTCAGGTACAACAAGCCAAAGGTGCAAGGAAAATACCAGAGAAGAGGAACAGGGGGCCAGAACAGGAAGAGTTTCACTCAGCAACTTCTCTACTGGATGAAGTTCCTCACTCTTATGCAAGATGAGGCTCTCAGAGCAGGTCTTTGTGGGGGACTACCTACCCGAGAGCCACTAACCTTCTGCAAGGTCAGTCTGCAGGAAAGGCACTGGCCTTCAGCCACTTCTCACCCCAGCAGGATAGAGTCTAGTCAGCCCAGTGACTGCAACCAGAGGTGACGTGGAACCAGTGGCATTCATGCAAGACTCGCCCTACAGTACTTTGTCTCAGAAGGTTCACATTTTCTACACAGTTGCAAAAACTGAGACCGATCTTCCACAGGAGTCATGAGAAGTCTTCTTCCCAAGCTACCCCACACACCTTTCTATAGGAGAAAGCCTTTCAGGGGAAAAAATTCATCTCACACAGACATGAGATGATTGGGTTAACCATCAGCTCAGGTTAGATGTGTCCTAGAGATGCATTATTGCAAAATATTTTCATTAAAGCACCGAGCTGTGTCAGCAAAGGGTGATACAGATTAAATGCAACCAAGAAGCAAGAGCTAGTGATCTTGCATCAACCAAAGATCCAGCTCATTTTACACAGTCATATCTTTCTTCACCCAGGACACACAATGCAGTTGGCTTTTCCCAACGAGCTCCCACCTGGAGCTGGTACAGCAGTGCTTGGGTGGAGGTTATTGGATGTTCCTGGCTTATTGCAGCCAGCTGAAAAGAAATTGGGAGAAGCAGAGCAGCACTGAGCCTAGCAGTTTTCAAACGGCTCCGAGTCTCAGCACTTTTCCAGCGCGAGCGTAAAGGCACACGGTGCCCACGGAGGGTAGAAGTTACCTGCCCAATTTCAAGCGATGGGAACATGAGCGGCATGGACAGTCCCACATCCCAGCAAGAAATAAGCTGCTAAAACTGGGTCCAGTGATACATTTCCAGACACGTACTGGTTTCTCATCAGTTCTTGACATGCAAATGCTATCATTTATTATAATCTCTTAACGATACCATCTAAGGGATATTATACAGCATCTCCCAAGCCTCCTGCTTGGCATAAATGCAGTTATAGATAGAGCCATAAAATCCTTGCTGTACTGGCCAGCAATCGCAATTTCTGTCCAAAACCTACTGCAAACTCTGATTATAGAGAGGGCTTTGTTCAGCCAGACTCCTTCCTTTCCCTTGGGAAACCTACACGTCAAAAGACCAATAAATGCTGGTAATTTATTATGTGGAAAGACACGCGGAGTCAGAGAGAGCTGAGAGCTAAGCCGAGTTTATGTTTGAAATGCTCACAGAGCCCTGCGGTAGCAAGTCAAATTTGTTGCTCCTCTGTTTATATGCACATAAATATTTGGGGGTGAAGGGATGTAAAGTAGAGAAGGATTATCAGCATCGCAGGAACATTGGGCTGAAAGATGTAGTTCAAATTTAAAGACTGCTCAGGGATTGTGTTGCAAGAAAACAGAGGAAAAAAACCAATTTACCAGGAATCAGATAACTCCAATTTAAAGAGTCTCTTCATCAGCATTGATTAAGGAAAGATTGGTTTCTTCCTAAAGGACAGCAGGTGAATCACCACAAGTCCTTAAAGCTCTCATCCCTCATTAATAGATGCCACTACCCTGGGCTCTGGAGGCATCTCTAGTATAATTTTGATGTTTAAATAAACAAGAATTAGATACATGGTATTGGAGGTTCTTCCAGGCTCCCAAGCATCCAAGTAACCCTCCAGCAGACGGGGGATTTGGTACCCTGTTCATCACCACCTATGCAGACACCTAAAGCACAACCTGCCAGATAGGCACGCATTTCTCCCCAGCCTCCAGGCACCACCTGGATCCTTCACTTGCCCATGCCTTTTCTGCAAGGCTGCCCTCAGAGCAGGCAGGGAAACGTGCCTGCATTGCAGTTAAGCAACCACAGAATTAAGCTTCATGGGATAGAATCATAGAATGGTTTGGGTGGGAAGGGACCTTTAAAGATCATCTAGTTCCAACCCCCTGCCATGGGCAGGGACACCTCCCACTAGACCTGGTTGCTCAAAGACCCATCCAACCTGGCCTTGAACACCTCCAGGGATGGGGCAGCCACAGCTTCTCTGGGCAACCCCGGCCAGGGTCTCACCACCCTCAGAGTGAAAAATTTCTTCCTGAGATCTAATCTACATCTCCCCTCTTCCAGTTTGAAGCCATCACCCCTCGTCCTATCACTACAAGCCCTTGTAAAAAGTCCCTCTCCAGCTTTCTTGTAGGCCCCCTTCAGATATTGGAAGGCTGCTCTAAGGTCTCCCCAGAGCCTTCTCTTCTCCAGGCTGAACAACCCAAACTTACAAACACAGCTTACAGAAGTCTCCCTCTCCCTCCCTACAGAAGAATGAGCTGGAATGGTAAATAAAGCACTTCATCCTTCCCACCAAAACCAGCCTGGAAACAGCCCAAGGGTTTAGACCTGGGATGCGCGAGACTTTCAAACCTGTGTTGTCTTCCTCCCAAGTCCCAGGTGAGCCCCCTGCCAGGAGAGCCACCCGCCTTGTCCATGAACAGCATTTCTACTCAAACCAAGAGGAAGAGCTGTTGGTTCCAGCATGGAGAGTCACCAAGCACATTATGCCTCTGTTGCTTTGGTTTCAAATAGCGAGCAGATGTTTAGAAGAAGCTCCCAAGGTCTGCCCGCATCTGAACCGCTGCTACTGGAATAGCAAAGTGACAGGGAGCTTGGGAATACTCTACCACTCAAGAATACTTGTCCTCAGCAGCCTTGCTGCCCTGCCAGCCCCCTGCCAAACCCATTTGGCCACATAACTTAACCAGCCAACTCCCATCAGATTTGTTGGCAGCTGCTGGCTGCTCTTCACAAAGATACAAGGCTTTAGCAGGTCCTTCAAGGTTGCTGGCAGGACACTGCTGCCTCAGCTTTCGTGCGAACCTGTGCTGGTGCACCACGGTCTCCAGCCAGCTCTGAGCAAGTCAATGCATGGCAGCTGATGAGCTGCTGATGAGGTGCTCTAATCCAGGTCCAGGTAGTTCCCCTTCCAAGGAAATCCAGCACCTCACAGACACCTCTGTTTCAGAGATGTTCAGCATGGTGCTCCCATGGAGATGTGTCCCCACCAAGATCTGTCCCCACCAAGATCTGTCCCCACCAAGATCTGTCCCCACCAAGATCTGTCCCCACCAGGTGTTGGGCAATTAAGACATTTAACTCTACATTGATATTCTTTGGTTTGGAGGAAGTTAAGATACCCAACTTGTATATAAAGAAGAATGGAAGGGGAAAGTGTGTCACATAAGCGGTTTTGGACATGGCAAACACCACAGGGGGGATCAGAGAGCACTGTAGCTTGACAAATGAAGCAGATGGCTTGAGTCTTGGCACAGCCAGTCACAAAGTGGACATTTGAAAGAAATAAATACGCAGCACTGCCTCCAGTTCCAAGGAGATGGTGGGAGATCCACTGAGAGAAGTAGAGACATTCATGATTTCATACCAACTGGAACTGGTCAAGGAACCCAATTCCTGCCTCTGACACTGCGTTGTGTTTGCGAAACACATGCTTGGCAGCAGGAAAACTAGACGGGATTTCTTCCTGCGCCACTTTCTACCTTTATCAACCCTCAGCACGGCTTCACATCAGCTCCTGGACCCACCTGTGCATCAACTCCCAGTCTTCATCGGGTCACTCATAGGCTCTGGGCTCTTTGCGAGGAGGAATAGCCTTTCCCCATGCGTTTGAAGAGGGCCCAGCAGAGAGGGACAAGCAGTTTAGTTTTATTTGCTGCGGAGTGGTAGAAACGTACCTGAATAACTTAAAGGTTTGGGTTTTTATTTTCCCCCCCTCGTAACAGTGATACCTACTGCAGGAACATGACACCACAAGCGGGGATGCAGACAAACCCGAGTTCACACTGATGCTGCTTCTCTGTTCTTCATCCTTTGAGGAACACGGCAACTGTTCCTCTAGGAAAGGCACAGCAATTTTTGTGCAGGAAATCCAACATCCAAGCTGTGCTGCCTGCTGAACAGAGCACTGCTGGTAGCTTGGGTCACTCTGCTCTATTCTTTTGTCCTCGAGCTTTTCTCCATAACTGAAGGCAAAGCTTCTACCGATGGCAGAAATTCTCAGGCTGCTGTGGACTCCAGACTGGGAATTTCAGAAAATCCCAACAGCCACACACCAGATTCAAAAAGGGAAGGGTAGGTGGCAATCAGAGCTACGAGCCCATCTCCATATGCCCCAAAGGGCTGGACATTTGTCCCTTCTTCCGTATCACTGCTGGCCTCTCTTCCAGCAATCCCATGCTAGTAATGTAACTAGTTAGCTGGGAAATAAGTAGCTTCTTGGTCATCCTTCCTTCTTCTCTTATTTCTCCATGACTGAGCTGGGATCCTCTCCTGGCCTTTTCAGACAACTTTTATTAATGCATTGAATATATATGGACTCATGCACCAATGCACAGGGGCTACCTTTGGGACGTCACCCCAAAAAACACACACTCCAAGCTACCAACTACCTGTTCCAGAGATGCTCTGTACCATCTTCAGCGGTGAGAGTCACATCTCCCCTTTCACTGGAGCTCACTTTTCAAGCATGACTCCTGCGTGGCTTCAACACCGTCCTACCACACAACTTCTGGACCAGAACTTGCTTCTTCCTCACCACTTTGGGAGATGAAGGCACATCAACCCTTCCCTAATGTTTTTAGGGAGATAAGGATGTAAACTAGCTCCCTAGCGTATTTAGATAAGTGTTAATTAACTGTGTCTCCACTCTTACAGACCTAGCTGTCTTAACCGCTTCAGGTTTTTACAAGAAGGTCACTTCACTCTCTGCTAGGAAAGCTGTATTTTATTCCTCACCACCTCTAGCCTTTTTAGATTCAGAATTAAAGTCTTTATACACAGAGGGAGATGCAAGAGAGCACATGGATTTCTCTTCACCTCCAAGGCCATTTAATACCGATCAACCAAAAGGAGAAAGCAAGTCACACGAAGCAGGGTTTAAACCTTCATAGCAGCAAAGTCATTTTCACAGCAGAAAAGACAGATCAGCCGCTAAAGAGAGTAGCCGGTTGCATTTAATAGTGGCTGGGATTCACAGGGGATTGAGGGAGCCCAGGGACACCCTCAGGTCCACATTCTGCTGGGGACACAATGGAAGAGGAGATCTCAAATCACCATCCCCATTTCCTAGTTTCCTACTGCTTTCTCCATTCTTCCATGGGAGACAATAAACGTCTCCTCTGCAGTTTGCATTAAACCAGGGAGGGACAATGATCTTTTTTCTGCAGCGTTAGAGAGTGGTGGTAGTGGAAATCAATACATCACACACATTTCCTGCTTTGCAAGGTTAATCACTCCAGCTAGCTATTAACTTATTTCCAAACATCTGCCAACATGTTAGATTTTCAGTTACACAGAATAGTAAGATACCCAAGCCTCCAAGAGTCAAAGAAATGGTTGTGCAACCTACCAAGGTCTCAGCTTGGCCTCCCCTGGGCAGCTCTGATGTCCCACCAAGCACCGGCTCGCGCAGAAATGCTGCGTTCAAGGCTCTGCCTTGGCTAAGTTTTCTTTGATCCGCCCCACAGCTTCATGTGTTAAAAACTGCACAGTTGCACACACCTTGCGTTCCAAGAGGCCAAAAAAAGGAGGAAGAAATTAAAGTCAAAGCACTGATTTATAAGGATGTTGATTTATGCGCTGCAAACATATGCTGGAAGGGGGAGGAGGATGAATTAGCACAGACAGTCCAAGTTGACACATCTTTGTTATTAGCCTCCTGTCATCTCTGGGACAGGGATCCAGCCACAACGGAGAGCAGGACTCCGATCCAGCGCCTCCGCGTCTGCCAGCCCCGGTGATTAACTGGACAGATGTTAATTACAGGATGTAAACAGTGCCCTCGCCTGACCCATAACTTGACGTCAGGCACTTACAGCTCAGCTGCTGCTCTGGGGAGCCGGTCAGCCATACATCGTGGTTGCACGTGTGCCACCTCTTCTCAAGCCATTGCAGCCCCTTCCCACCATCCTCCCAGTCTGGGCCAGCAGATGACATCAAGCGTGACACCGTCTGTACTTTGCACTCTGTATTTCTACCCCCACCTTTTCCATTCACAGGGTAAAAAAAAAAAAAAGCTCCTCAATGCTAAGAGCTCACAGAGCTTCTACCACAAATAAGAGACAAGGATTAAAGCATCATGTCAGCCCAAGCATCCAAGAAACACCTTGAGGAGCGCAGATCATGCTTTCCAAGGCACCCTTGGACCAACACCAGCCCGCAGCATCCACAATAGCTGGTGGCTCACTCTCATGAGAAGCACCACAACAAGATCCTTAAACGCTTCCAAAATTTCCCCTGCCACAAAGGCACCACCGCTGTCACAGCGGTATTTGGCAACGAAGGACTCCTCAGGCAACAACCTACAAGGACTGCCACTGTGTGACCAAGACAGACAACAGCTGGCATCTTAATACGTGTCACCGTGACCTTCTGCTGCTCCAGCAATAAACAGAGGCATAACAAGATAACAGAAATGCAAGTACACCAAGGAATAAAGCAGTTATTCCTGATGAATATTCATTAACATCTTTCTTTGCTGTAATCTTCCCAAACTTTTTTTTTTCCCCTATCCAAATGCTTAGGAGAGGAGAAGAGTAGATCCCACCAGCCCAGGAGATGTCTGACTCTGCCAGTTAATAAAACCAACGCACCGCTTTACAAACACACTCTGAGCCTTTCCACCAAAGGAAAGGCAGAAACAAACACTCTCTCATCTCCCGGAAAGTTTGCCTTCGTGTCAGCTTTCCTCCCAGTATTTCTCTAGACAGCTTTTGAACCACCTGAAAAGCACCATTTCATGCTAAAATCCATATCCAGCAGCCACAGACACTGAAAGGGCACACGAAGCAGAGTCAGGATTTCTAGACTGCTTTTTAAACCGCAAGCACTAAGAAGAGCGGGTGACCTTGGGTGTAGTGAGCTGGTGCTAATGAGAATTCAACACCAGCCTCTAGTTTTGGGTACTCCCTTTGGATGCTGAACATCAGCTCTTCCCCATAAAGGGCCCAAAGAACTGCCTACGCACGGCATTCCCAAGTACCAGGTTTTAGTGTGCAGTCACATACACGCACAGAGGCTAAATCCTGAGTTTCTGCCTCTCCATCCATCCACCTGTGCCCCACAGAGGGCTCCTGACTCATCTCACAGGGATCGATGCAGGAAAAACACATGGGACCAGCGACCCATTCCTGCTTAAAATGAACGGGGCTCCTGATGCACAGCAGCTAAAAAAAACTAAGGGGTTTGGTTACCCTCCATTTTGGCCAACACAGCCCCAAAGCAGAGAGATTCATTTCTTCCTTGAGGTCCCAGGAGATGCAGGGAATCGGGCTGGAGCAAAGCACACGCCATGTCACTGTCACCCTTCCCAAAGGGGTAGGAAAGTCCCAGGGGGACAGGACTTGTGCCAGCACAAGCCACCACCGCGTTTCAGAGGTGCTTTCAGCTACACCACATGGGTTTCTTTAAGCAGCCCCTCCCTTTCAAAGGCTCCTCCGATAGTTTAAAAAACCGTATTTTCCCTCTTTCTTTCCCCCCCACCCCACCACAGTATGAAACACAAGCTAATAAGCTCCCCTCCGGCCAAACGTGATGGGCACGGATAAGGTCAGTCTGGTGCTTAACTCCCACAAAGCTGCCTATTATTAGCCAAACAGGCTGGACTCTACAAACAGTGCATTAGTGCAGATCAGCCACAGCAACGCAGGCGGCAGGGCCACCCCACAGCCGTCACCTCGAAAGGCACCCGGCTCGCACCACCATGCTGCAGGAGGCCAGCAGAGAACTGGGATGGCTTTACTTAGGGATGAAGGAGTCCTTGCGTTAGGTGTCCCTTTGCACTACGGCCCTTGAGGCAGCTCTCCAATAACCGGTTCAGAACACAAAGATGAAAAACAAAAAGAAGAATTTGGGGGTAATTTTTAGCTCTAGAAAAACTTCGTTTTTCTCTCCACGCTTTTGCGGGCAGCTTCATTCATCCACTGCTAATCTCTGCTCGGACGCTCCCTGTTGACACCAATTTTGAATAAGTACAGGGATTAAACAGGGTGATTGAGACAACCAAGGTCAGGCTGAACAGGAGCTGCAGCCACCCTCCCAGCAGCAGCATGGACCTGCCCCATCCATGCCATTCACGGTCCCTATCCCAAGGGACATGACACAAAGGTCCTCCACAGCTTTCTGTAGCACCAAGCTAAGGCTGGTGCCTTTGCACATGGTCTGTCTGGGGACCCAGCCCCAGAGATGTGGCAGCGTACAGGAGCCCAAAACTCACCCCAGGAGGCAAAGAGCCTCCTGGACTCTTCACAACGTGGTTCCACCAAGAGTGGCAGGTCCAACACTCAAAGCGATGGTCACCAGACAGCTCACCTGCAAAAATCCTAGGCATAGATCCCAGTGATCTTAAGGGTCTTTTCCAACCTAAATGATTCTACAATACAACACCGGGGAGACCAAGTTCATAGATTTTCAAGGGGGATATGCTTTTAAGAGCAAATTCCACCAAGACCTATTGTCAAGGGGGATATGCTTTTAAGAGCAAATTCCACCAAGACCTATTGTAAAAAGAACCCAGTTGTATTTAAACAGGGATTTTACACAGCTAATGGAAGAGGTCTCCAAGCAACAAGCATGGAGGCTGGAAATGTGTATCTGATGACAGCATATCTTTAAGCATCAACTCTGTTTCTCTGCTCTTTTCTGTGCCTCTGGATCAGCTTTGCATTGAAGACTTTCCACAAGTACCTTCCCTGGGGCCCAAACGCCAGGGCAATTCAGCTAAGGAAAAAAAAAAAAAGAGGACGCAAGAAAAGAGCAAATATCTTGTGCGGAGTCAGCAGCGTATTCTGGTGCCTAAATCAACTGATTTGTTTTCTTTTGAGGCATTGGAAAGGAAGGAAGTGGGTCAGCACTTCAGAAAGACAACACTACTACAGCTGTATCCATGGAGCATTTCTGATTCAAAACAGGCTCCAGTAATCTAAGGGCTGCTGCAGATTACATGGGAGCTTGTCTTGGAGACTTATTTGACATTTCTGGATGAGCCAGCGATGTTATTCCTTGCACAAAAGCAGGGCTGTATGTGCAGTGCTTAGAAGAGTTCCCAAGCTGGTCTCTACAGGACTTCTCCCCAAACTTCTGCCATCCTCCTCCAGGGAGGCATGCCCTGGAGAACACATTATCACCTCCCAAGAGGAGGGAAGGGGGAATCTCAGCCCATCTCCCAGAATAAGTCAACCATGAGGTGTCTCGAGCCCCAGATCCTCCAAGCCTGGCCAGCACCAGGTCAACATTTCGGTGTTTGGACCCCTGCTAGAGAGACTCACCATTTCCTGTATATCTCCTAATAGCTCCTCACTTAGTGATTTTTTTAATATTTTTTTTTTCCAATTAAAAACAGCAATAAGGAATCGGAGAGAACAACCTAACAGTTTTGCTCAGCAGCATCAGGGGTGACATTTCAGGTGCTGCAGCCACCACAGTCCCAGTTCCTACTGCATCAGCATCCCCTCTGTGCTTCCCACAACGCCCAAACGAGCTCTCAGTACAAGAGAAAAGTCCTCTGGGCAACATCCACTCTCATCCCCATGAGACAGCATTAAGCAGTTTGGACAGTGTCTATTTAAATATTTTCTAAAAATACATCTGGCTTTCGACCACTGCAGATGCAGGTAAAGCCTCGCGGTGGCTGTGATATGGCAAGGACAGATGCTTAGGTACCGCTTAGGCCACGCTGTTTCAGGGTCTTATCTGTCAAGTCAGCAAACAACACCATTTCCAAGCAATTCTCAGTCAATAATCATTTCAGAGGATTACTTGCAATTCCTAATCTCCGTGTGCTTTGAGAAGGGCATAAAAAGGATTTTTTTTTTTCCTTTTTTTTAAATAAATAGGAACAACAATGGATGCTTAACAGCTCGCAGGCAAAGCTGGAGTGAGAATTTGCATTGTTTCAGTGCTTTAAGACACCAAACAGCCTCCGTTCCTGCGCACGTAGGAAGACAGTCAGCTGGCACCTCATGGTACCCATGGCCAGTTAGGCAAGCATACAAAAAAATGAAAGAAAAAAGCCACCTTGGTCAGAGCAAAGTGTTAGATTTGCTCTGTAGTACTTCTACAATACAGATTTAGCCCAATATTTTTGTGGACAAAACATCTGCTGGGAAGTAATTTCCATTCCCGTGGACCCAGAAGGCCTTCGAGGTGCTCTTGGCCTCCCCACAGCCTGGCCCACGTAGCATCCATCCATCAACCTCTCCTGCAAGCAAAAGCTCCTCACCATTTCCCAAATCCAGGGCGGTTGGTACTAAGCTTGGCTACAAAGCAGACATGAGAAAGAAACATGACCAGAGGTAGGAAGCCACTGCAATTCGTACAAGAGTCTCAACGCTCATCGCTGCAGCCTGCAGAACTCCGGTGTCTTGTCTTCCACTCATACAGAAAGTCACATTAAGGCCAAGCAGCATATTTCACACCCCTGTAACCTTTCAATTTGCTTCTCTAAAGAAATTAAACTAGTCATGTTTAGGTCAGGTTCCACCTCACCTGGACTACCCAATGCCTTGGCATTTCTGGTGCCCCCTTATTATGTGTGGAGGAAGGAGGTTAAAGAGAATCATTTTAAATTAACCCCAAGAAAATTCCTTTAGAAATATTAGAACTGATGACTCCACAAATACAGAGTTAACGTATGCATTAGACCACAACTCTGCCATATTTGGGTTTTGGAAGATTCTTGCATTAAGAATTGAAAAGTCACTCCCCATTTTTCATTAGCTGCGTTGGCTTTGTAAGGGCAACCAGGAGATCAGAGTGATCTAGAAATGATTCAACCAAACCATTAGTAATGTCGGTGAAGCCAGAAAACTTGAATTTCACATTCCTGGGCAAAGTTGGAGCCTTCCAGTAACAACTGGATCCCAGACTTACCGTCTGGACTGTACTGGAAGCAGAAGGTGGTGTTAAATCCTTGGAGTTGGATGATTATTTGTTACGGCTCTATCACAGTTCTACCACGTGTCCTAGAATTTAAATGTACTGTATGATCCAAGATAGATACTAACATAATTTCCAGAAAAATTGGCCTCATCCTCCACATTACTGCACAAGATGTTTTCCTTAGAGGACCACACTCCTGCAGAGCATCCAGCTATGCAAGCTTCCACCATAGAAAGCCCCCAGTTCAAGTCAACACATAAGTCTCAGCTTTCCAAGGGAAGCTCCTATCCAAAACCATAACTATGGCAGGAACCAGTCCCATGAAGATGAGTTTCTGCAGCAGAGCTGGACTAAATCACTTCCATACACCTTCGCTGCTCTGGGGACTGGAACGGTGACCCACCCCACCAGATAACTTCAGCTCTGCCAAGTGGAAAGTTTTCAGATGCTCACCAGCTTTGTAATGCAGGGAGACAACACCCTCTCCTCCTCTACACTAGCAATTTTTAGCAGGGAAGTGCAGATGTGCTCTCACTTTTCACCTTCTTCCTCCTAAACTCCAACCCCAAGGCTCTCATTTGCTAGAAAAAGTGTTTTAGCACCAACTTGCTAGAACGGGTCCTGTAGCTGCAGCATTTTATTGCTGCTCTGCAGACTGATGAACAAGAGCACAAAGAGAGCTATGAACTGCACAAGGTCAAGGGATCCTGCTCCAAAATCTACACACAGAAGGACAGATCAACACCATCCCAATGCCCCAGGACAGACTCTGGACACCAGGACAGTTTTTGAAACCCAACTATATCATTCCGTCACACATAAGTTGCAGCTGGAAGGATTTGTGTTCGCTTATCTCCATAAAATTAATTATGTACCCTATGCAAGAAGGTAGTTTACCACTGCCCAAGGGAACAAGGTTTTAAATACCCACCGTGGACTTCTCTGAGCTTCTTGCTTATTCTCAAGCTACAGCTTTCCATTAGAGCATCTCACACGGGCTCAGGCTGTTAACAACTGTATTTACAGTAGGCGTTGGCCTTATCAACAGGATGAATGTGTTCTGGCTGCGTGCCCCATTCTGCTGAAGCATGATATAATCCCTTAAAACATATTATCAAGAACGGCTGTTGCTTAATTAGACCATGTGATTTCCACCAAACAGGAGAGGGCAAAACCCACCAGTTTGCTGCTGCCTTTCCTAGCTCATTCCATGAGCTAAGCAATTCAAAGCCTATCATGAAACATTCACACCAGCCGCCTTTCCTCTTCCTCCCTGGCATAAATCACCAACAGCTCCCTGCAGGAACCTCTTCTGATAAAAGCTGAAAGGACCTGGAAGTTCTTATCTGCTGTGCCATGGAGTCTAGGGGATATTTGGAAAAAAAAGTAGGTCATAGCAAAATAACTGCATAATCAGAGGGTTACTTATATCCTTAAGCCTATAATATCCAAGGGCTTATTATTTCTGCATATGGCACACCATGAATTGCTCAGGTCCAAGTCAATCCATGTGCCCACAGTGAAGGCTTAGTGAACATATAGTCTTCTTTCTCATGCTGCTCTGTCGAGGCCTAATTTACGACAGCTTTTCCTTGGAGAACAAATCCGATCTTATCATAGAACAGTTTTGGTTGGAAGGGACCTTTAAAGGCCATCCAGTTCAACCCCCCTGTCATGGGCAGGGACTTATTCCACTAGATCAGGTTGCTCAGAGCCCCGTCCAACCTGACCTGGAATGTTTCCAGGGATGGGGCATCTCCCACCTCTCTGGGCAACCTGGGCCAGTGTCTCACCACCCTCAGGGTAAAACATTTCTTCCTTAGATCTAGTCTGAATCTCCCCTCTTTCAGTTTAAAGCCATCACCCCTTGTCCTATCACTACAGACCCTGCTAAAAAGTCCGTCCCCATCTTTCCTGTAGTCCCCTTTAAGTACTGGAAGGCCAAAATAAGGTCTCCCCAGAGCCTTCTCTTCTCCAGGCTGAACAACTCCAACTCTCTCAGCCTGTCCTTACAGCAGAGATGCTCCATCCAGCCCCCTGATCATCTTCGTGGCCTCCTCTGGACCCACTCCAACAGGTCCATGTCTTTCTTATCAGTAGTATTTAAGGCAAGTCTACTAATTTTTGGTATAGCAGATGGTATGTGGGATTGATATACTTCAGAAGCTGAGATTCATGTGGCTTTAGCATTTCATCAAGCTGTTTACAAAATACTGGCTTGTCTGAGAAGGATATTATCTCCACTATTTTTTTCTTCCCCTGCCTCAAAAGAAGAGGTGAGTGCCTGTGTCCATTTAGCCACGTGGCTGATAGCTGTTCAGACCCACTGTCTAGTTTGGCTTTACCTCTTCTCATGTGAGTCTGGTTCAGGAATAGAAGATGCAAGGCCTGACAGGAGGAAGCAAGGGATTCTTGGGCATTGTAGACAGAAAAATTAAAAAATAAACCAAAAAAATTTTAAAAAAATAATAATAATCAAGTCTTGCCCCCCAAAATAGATGTCTTTGAAAAGATTTGAGATGAGGCTGATCACAAAAAGACCAGCTTTTCCTTAAGGAAGAAAGCAGCCCTCCCAAGAGGAGGCTACATCAACCTGAGGGAAGAAATCTCGTGGTACTGTGAAGCCTGTTAGACTTTGCCGTCCCACGTCTCTGGCAGGTAGAAGCTGCTCTGATAGTTAATTCTCTCCTCCACCAGCACTACAACAGCTGTTTTTGTGGACCCTCTGATGAGGATCCTGGCAGAAATTACACAAGAATAAGAGGGACCTGAGCAAGACAAAGGAAAGTAAACCAGATACTAAAGTTGAGTCCATACATCATCAGGAGAGCGCTTCCCACGATGGAGAGGAAGGGGAAGGAAGAGTCAGCCGCATGGGGAACAATCACTCCACGGAAGGGGAAGCAGCATTGTTTGAGAGATGTAACAATAAAGCATATAAACCAATCCCCCAACCCCATCCCCCAAAAAATAAAAGAAAAAAAAAATTAAGGCGAAAAAAAAAAGAAAATCCCATAGTCTTTGGGAAGGCTCATGGCCACCTTGACATCACATACCCGCTCCGAGCCAGACGGGAAGAGAAGCTGCTTTGTTTGATTTTTTTCCCCGAGCTGCATTACCAGCCCTTTTCCCCAGGAAGGAAACCTTCCACGCTCCCCTTCCCCTCCAATTCGCAAAGGCTGAACCTGGCTCCTTGTTCCACCTCCCCCAGCGAAAGAGGCCACAGGACAACGGGGGCCGTGCTTTCACCGCGCTGCTCCATCGCTCCCAAGAGCCCTGACGGCACGAGGAAACAGGAGCAAAATGCAGCAGCTCAACGCTGGGTCACAAATTCAAATTTAAGCCAGGGTAGCCAGACACCTGCAAGCTTTTCGGGAGGTTTCTTTGGAAAGCCTGCAGACCCAACGCATCCCTTCCCTTTCACCCTGCCTTTGAGAAGATCTCCCGCTTTCCAACAGGGAAGACCCCGGGGACATCCGCATGGGCAGGAGAAACGGGGATGCGCACATCCTCCTTCACAACGGTGAAACTCATTGCTCCGTCTCAGTTAACTCCAAGCCTCCCTGCTGTAACACGATCGCAGCTGCATTTTATTCCACTTAAGCCTTTCCCAAAATACCTGTGGTCCTTTGAGGTACTTTTTCTTCCTCTCATCAAAAGCTTTGCAGAAATTAAATCCTATTACCACATAACAATCACGCAATAACTGTAACATTTGGATTTGGTTCTTTTTTTTTTTTTACTGCCACTGTCTCAAAGACCTTACCATACCTTCTCCTTCAAATATGAGAAGTTCAAAACATCTGAAACCTCAAACTCCCCTTCTGTGTACAGCATTTAGTGCTAATCCCACCAAAGTTACCTAGCCCTTCACTGCTAACAGCGGTAACGACCCACTGTCGGGTCTCAGCTCTCTGCCCTCCCCCACCCCAGCATCCAGGAGTGTAGCTTCACTACATTGGACCATTCCCAGTCCCTCAAAGTACAGGTTGGGGCAATCTTTAACCGATTGTTAAAGAAATCGCCTCCCCATAATGACTGGCAGAGGCAAAGCGCTTGCACGCTCTGACTTTAATTGATTTCAAATGCTGCAAGAGCCTCTTCTCCACTTGCTTTTTTTAGTGCTAGAAACATCACATCTTTGCATCTCTTCCCAAAGGAAACTGGACATGTCTGCTTATCATTCACAGAATCACCTAGGTTGGAAGGGACCTTTAAGATCGAGTCCAACCATTCACATGCCCCATTATCTTTAGGCTTTTTCCTACAAATATGTCTGTGTGCTTCAATGCTACAGCAGCAATATGAGGTCAAACGCCACTCCTTCCTTCGTGATATCATCTCACAAGTTCCTATAGACACTTTGGAAATGAGCTTTCCACCAAGGAGAGGAGAGGACGTCAGCAGGGACCAGCTGAGTGGTCTTATTTAGGCTGTCTTGGCAGCATCAAGGAGAGGGATGTGTCTGAAGCACCGTGCTGAGAAGACCCTTGAGATGTTACCCAACTTGATTCCCACCTCTGCATAGGGGATTAAATGGCCAGTCATGCATGAGGCTTGTCCAAGTAGCTCTCAAAACCTGGTGTGTTGAGGCTCCACAGCCATGCCCCAGCACATCACTATGAATGGGGAGATGTCCTGCTATTAAACTTAAGCCACCTTGTCTCCAAATGAAGATAAGATCCTTCCTCTTGTTTTCCCTGGTTCATAGAATCATAGAATGGTTTGGGTTGGAAGGTACCTTAGAGATCACCTAGTTCCAACCCCCTGCCCTGGGCAGGGACACCTCCCACCAGACCAGGTTGCTCAAAGCCCCATCCAACCTGGCCTTGAACACCTCCAGGGATGGGGCAGCCACAGCTTCTCTGGGCAACCCCAGCCAGTGCCTCACCACCCTCAGAGTAAAAAATTTCATCCTGAGATCTCATCTAAATCTCCCCTCTTCCAGTTTGAAGCCATCACCTCTCGTCCTATCAAGTTCTCCAAGATTTCAGCCCAAATCTGGAAGTGCAAAAGCCTGCTAGAAAACAACTATATTCCCTTTTGGTCTTCTTATTCCTTCAGTCAGCTCTCAGCCACGTTACCACCTTCTTCTCCTAGGTTCTAGACAATCCCCTATTTCACCCTGTACCTTGCCAGGGCAAATACAGCGCGGCATCCAGTCAAGGCTGAGGACTAAGAGGACTGCTTTCATATGCCCTTTACTTAATTTCATATTTATTTTCTCTTAAACAGGGTACATCCATCCAGCTGCCTGCGGTGTTTCACACACCTCAAGACACAAGGAGCCAGGCAAGAGGAGGAAGGAGCTCTGGCAACCCTGGGTTTGATCCCCTGCACGTAAAGGCAGCGACCAAACCACTCGCCTTTAAAAGAAGATCTTGTCAGCTCGCATTTGGTCACGGGGTTCACAGCCGTGAGATCATCCTCCTCCACACCCCCCAGTTACCAACAGGCAGTTTTATTTGTAAGCTATTCCTGCACCACTCACACACAACCCAAACACGGGAGCGACAGACCTGCCAGGGAAGCCGTTCTCCAAAATCCACCGCTCCAAGCTAGAGAAGCGTTTTGTGACGAGGGTGACTTCTAGAAGAAGAATTTAAGAATCCCGTCATAGCAACCAGCTTCCCATAGACACAGGCACTCCCCAGGTCTTGGGTTAGAGAGGCTGACAACCAAAGTGGGAAAAGCAAAGTCAAATTTCAGAAGTTCTCTCCACTTCTTTGACCTGCAGCCTTTCATTGGCATCTCCCACAGAGCCAGAGACTGGTTTCTAGGGAACGCTTTCAACCCAAATGTTAAGGGAAGAAGCATTCAGTTCAACTCTGACATCTGCTTTCCAAGGGCATTTTCTCCTCTGAAAGCTCAAAGGATAAAAAAAAAAAAATCCTTTATTAAGCATAATAGGAAGTCTCGCAATAACTTTGGGAGGTGAAAGTTTTTAAAAGGCAGGTATTTTCTGTCCATTATCTGAAACATCTTTCTAGGCTTCATTAAGCACATTACAAATTTACTTTTGTCACTGGAAGTACAGATGCCATTTGATCTAAAGATTAGGATCACATTTCCTTCCTCTAAAGCAAAAGGCAAACATTAGCAAGGACTACCGGGGTTAAACTTTAATTATGGCTTAGGAGAGGCCCACACTTGCTGGGGCAAGACACCTGGGTTGAATAAATTCGTTGCAACATAGTAAGGGACATTTAAGAGACAGCTACACATGGTAGCAACGTTCAATTCACTCCCTCCATTGATTTTGACCTGCCCAATGATCCATCCACAGACCACAGGGAGCTGAGCAGTGCCCCGCACCACAAATACAGGTCGGGACAGGCAGGAGCATCCACGTGCAGGGCTGTGAGAAAATTATATTGCGATATTGCTACTTCAACAGATGTCCTCCACGAGACTCTCCAGCCCACAGCTTCAACAGGCTCTCCAGATATTTGCTCCCCATTGACCTGGACAGGCTGGAGAGTTGGGCAGAGAGAAACCTCATGAAGTTCAACAAGGGCAAGTGCAGGGTCCTGCACCTGGGGAGGAACAACCCCCTGCACCAGTACAGGTTAGGGGCTGACCTGCTGGAAAGCAGCTCTGTGGAAAGGGACCTGGGAGTCCTGGGGGACAACAGGATGACCATGAGCCAGCAATGTGCCCTTGTGGCCAAGAAGGCCAAGGGCATCCTGGGGTGCATCAAGATTGTGGCCAGTAGGTCACAGGAGGTTATCCTGCCCCTCTGCTCTGCCCTGGTGAGGCCACATCTGGAGTCCTGTGTCCAGTTCTGGGCTCCCCAGTTCAAGAAGACAGGGAACTGCTGGAGAGGGCACAGCAGAGGGCTACAAAGATGATGAGGGGGCTGGAACATCTTTCTGATGAGCAAAGGCTGAGGGACTTGGGTCTTTTTAGTGTGGAGAAGAGAAGGCTGAGGGGGGATCTCATCAATGCTTACAAATACTCCAAGGGAGGGTGCCGGGAGGACGGCACCAGTCTTTTTGCAGTGGTGCCCAGTGACAGGACAAGAGGTAACAGGCACAAACTCAAACAGAGGAAGTTCCATCTGAACATGAGGAGGAACTTCTTTCCTTTGAGGGTGGCAGAGCACTGGAAGAGGCTGCCCAGAGAGGCGGTGGAGTCTCCGACTCTGCAGACATTCCAAACCCACCTGGACGCCATCCTGTGCGACCTGCTCTGGGTGACCCTGCTCTGGCAGGGGGGTTGGACTAGATGATCTCCAGACGTCTCTGCCAACCATGGTGATTCTGTGATTCAAGGATGAGGAGGGACCACTAAGGAGAGGGGTGCAGAGATACACCCAGTCTGGGGAGCAGATCCAGCCAAGGCTGAATTTAATCCCATCCCCAGCTGAGCAAGACCAGTTGATAAATAAAGGCTTTGGCAACAGGCTTGAGGAAGGCAAGTTTTGAAGCCACAGTTTTTCTGGTGTCGAAGTCACCCCAGAGGCTGCAGACCAGGGTAAGCGTTCAGCTTGGTGCCTTCACGACTATCTTTGCTAGCCAAGAGGATAGCTGCAGCATTCTGCCTCCTTCCCTGTCAAGGGTAGTTCCTTCCCTGGGGTAGTACCACAGTTTTCTATTTTAGGGGACAAGAGGTCATTGCATTGCTATTAATTTAGCTAGCCATACAAATTTAGCTGGACACCTCAGCAAGCTGTTAACACAAAGTTGGCAAGCAGCTGTACACTGGGGGAGACGTGGTAGGACCACATTCAGCCTTCCCACAGAGGCCTGTGGAACAGATATAGCAGCTCTTCAACAGTTTAAGGAGCAGTTTATGGAGCCCAGAAGCTATAGAAACCTGAACCTACTAGGAGACGCACAACACTCACAGGGTCCTGCACCTCACCCCAAAGAGGATGAAGGGCTAATGTAGAAGCTCCCTCTGAACTGCTCTTTGGTCTGTAGCACCAGGCAGCTTTTTTGGCCATGATACAATCAAGCGGATGGATTGCCACTATCTACCCATGACCCAAAGCACTGTGTACCTTCACCCAGGCACAAAGCTGAGACCTCTGAAGACCGCTAGAGTTCAGGCGACTGCTGAAAGCCCCAGACACAAGGGTGCTCTGCAAAACCCAGCTTTGACCCTTCCACAAAATCAAGTCTTGTGCATCAAGCAGAGAGAAGAGGAGAGATGGGATATTACAGGGGAAGTGGTACACAGTGGCTGAGTAGGGCCAGTAGTGACTGGCTGAGCACCCCAGCACCTCCTGTCCAAAATGCATGATGGTGAGCAGAATGCCCAAACTCCGCAAAAAAAAACAAAAAGCAAAGAAACCACATGAAATTTGTTCCACTTCCATACTCATTCCCAAATATACAACTGGCCAAGTGTTGTGCATGAATAGTGAGCAAGTGACAGGGGAAAAAGAGACCTCTTAAGGTTTTTATCCCTTAGATCCTCACCCGTACACTAGCTGTGACATCCCTTCTCCAAGAGAAGCCTTCAGCTATGGGATCTGTCACCAGGTTGCAGTTCAAAAAGATGCTTTATAGTGCCCTGCTTAGTATCTTCCCAAGTGGAGGCCCATACCAAACATGACAAGTGCGGTTTCCTTGTGGTGGCCAAGCTTCTCAAGTGTGGAAATAACCAGCGTACGTGCCAGGCACGGCAATCCTCTGAGCTCAATTCCTGCTTGTCAGCATCCAGGCTGTGACAGCGTTGTACCTTTCCACTTCCTCTGCAGCAAAATTGAGTTATTCTAGGCTCATAATTGACACAAAGTCAAACTCCATCTGTTTCCACCAAGATAAAGATGCCTCTGAGGTCGTTCTGCTAAGTACCTGCGATTTTGCTGCCCTGCCTCCCAGCACAGCTCTCCCACTCCGGGAGCGGAGAGGTGCATGATGCCAAAATTAGTGCCCGGATTTGCTCAGAGTTTATTCTAGGCTGGGTGCAAGGCAATATCTTTGTGCTATTTAAGTGCCCAGACCAGTGCAGCAAGTCCAACGCTATGCACAGCGTCAGTAAGTGGGAATCTTACAGTAAAGAGGAAAATGCAATCATCCCAGGAAAAACTCGAGAGGAGACAGCTCTTTCCAAAGCCATTTTTTGCTACGCTGAATTTTCATAAGTTACAGAGTCAGACAGGTATCCCACCTGTACATAACTCAGTTCATTGCTTGTTTTAATTTTAACTACTATTAAAAAAAAATTTAAACCTTTCCGGAGATGCTACGGTGCACAGCCAATACCCAGGGCAGGAAAGCAAAAGCCACAGCAGCTTCCAACTTTGCACCCAACAAGAAATGGGCTTAAAAAGACTCGAGTGCTGCCTATAGTCTTCAAAGCAGAGAGGCCACGTGAAAGTATTAGCGAGCCAGAGGAACAGAGAAAGCCAAACAGCAAGAAAGCAGGTATGCAAGCAGGAAATAAGAAGTGTGATTTTCTTCACCGGTATAATTATGCTGTTGGGTGACAAATCCATTCGTGCTGCATAAATAGAGGCACTCAAGCCAAGTTGCCCCATTGCCAAAACTAACACCAGGAGGCCAATGACTTAGTGCAGAGTCACTGCACTTAGTGACAAGTTTGGGTGCAATTCGATACGGTCACCGTTACACCCAGCAGGCAGGAACGGGGCCAGCGAGACCAGCACGCTCACCAGCATCTTCTTCAGCCCCCCCTTCACCAGGCAAACGCGGCACGGGAAGTTTTGTTGCGCACTCAGTTCTTTCAAGCCAGAATAACCACTCAAATTTCTAACCATGTTTCCAGCAACCACCCCGTTTAGGTAGCCACCATCCCATAAACTGGCTTTGGTCTGCGAGCTGTACAGCATCGTACCCCAGGGTACAGTCCTGGATGGATAAATGTCTCTGCAAGGTTTGGTTCCCTCTTACATAGGAAGATATTCCTTTCCCGGTGTGTGCATGATGTGTGAACTGTGCATTTCCCAGAGGGACAACGTGGACAGGAGGTCTGTCCCTTGATAGGTAAAATACGGCGTGAAGCCGCATCACGTAACCACTGTGCATCTGCACCCATGCAGGCGGTGACTTGCATGGAAAAGGACTTTACGAGGAATCCAGCCCTTTCTCAGCATCCACAGAGAAGTCAAGGGCACAAGTCTGCCGACAGCAAAACCAACACCAGGCTTGTGCTTTGAGAAGCACGAGCATTTTGTGAGAGAAGTCAAAGGTCTTTGCCGGTCTTCACAGCCTTCCCTCCAGCAGAGCACTGATTCCCTTCTCCAAGGGAAGATTGCAGGGATGGGGGAAAATGAGAAAGAACAAAGTCTGAACACAACCCTTGCCCAGGCAGCCTGCACATACCTGGATGCCACATGGAGCTTCAATGCCACCAGGTGATGGTCATCCCATGCCATATCAGAAGCTGTTTCAGACTCACAGCCCACACACCTGAGCCATACCGTGTACCCACCCGGTTGCAGCCTCCAGGCTGGTCCCTATTTGTCCCAGAAGTCCCTGCTGATGGCCAAAGGCATCACCCTTGGCTCTAGCAACAAATCCTTCCAGAAAGCAGCTTGCCTTGCTCTCCTCTCCATGTGTGAAGGCCACTGAGCTTCACAGGCGTATTTCACAGAGGAGACTGGAAGTTACTTTTCACTTAGTCATCAACATCATATGTTCCTATGATTATATACCCAAGTAAAGGTACCAAAACCACCTGCTGAGCCAGGGCTAGGAGAGGCATCAAAGCATCCTGCCTTACAGTGCAAGGGATGATGAATCTCTGGAGAACATGTCTTATGAGGAGCGGCTGAAGGAATTAGGATTGTTTAGTCTGGAGAAGAGAAGGCTGAAGGGAGACCTTCTTGCTCTCTACAACTACCTGAAAGGAGGGTGTAGTGAGATGGGAGCTGGTCTCTTCTCCCAAGTAACTAGCCACAGGACAAGAGGAAACGGGTTCAAGTTGTGCCAGGGGAGGTTCAGGCTGGACACTAGGAAAAAAAATTTTCACTGAAAGAGTTATCAACCATTGGAAGAGGCTGCCCAGGGAGGTGGTTGAGTCACCATCCCTAGATGTGTTTAAAAGTCGTGTAGATGTGGTGCTTAGAGTCATGGTTTAGTGGCAGAGCTGGTAGAGTAGGGTCAGTGGTTGGACTGGATGATCTTAAAGGTCATTTCCAACCTAAACGATTCTATGATTCAATTAAGGTCAGGATCTTGATGTACCAGCAACGCAAGTTACTGTATTACCAGAAAACCACAAGTTTGAGTAACATACGAAGTTCCCCATATCTCATAGCAGACAAATCCCACTACTGTCCCCAGCTTGCCAGCGAATAAACTCATATTACAAGAAAGCCATTTGGAAGATGACATCTCAGAGAAGATTTAGTTTCTTCTCTCCTTTTGCTCACAGTGAACCAAATACTTTAGGGACTATGAATATTCCCTCGGCAGCCCCCCACCTCCACCTCACCCCACCATCAGCTTCACACTGGATTTCATGACTTCACTTCCACTATGCCATGGGGAGAGTCACCAGGTTAGCAGGCCCTGCTCAGCAGAAGTTGGACTTGCTGGTATTGGTCAGGATAAGGGCACAGAGCAGCCTCAAACTCTCTCCCGATTAAACCAGTTTTCATTTTATTGTGTGTTTTATCCCATAACAGCTCATGAGCTGTCCTAAAAAGTCTGAAAAAAACACCCTTTTGCCAACAAAATTTAGAGAAACTATGTCATGCCATTCGAAGCAACCCGCATGCTGTTCCCACCTCCAGTGGAGAGGTTATTTCATGTGAATAAGCACCGTGAAAACGATGCTTTACAGTTTAACATCAACCTTAAGATCAGCCTGAGAACACCAGTGGAAAGCTGACGCTCCAGAACTAAGCAGACCTCCCATGCTCATCAGCTCCAGCGACATCCCCCACTTATTCCCACCCCCACGTGGGAAAGTGCCATTTCCATATTGAACGCAAGGAGCCAACACATTCCCTACTGCCCTCCTCCCAAATTATTCACCGAGCAACCCACGGAGTCTGTCTAAACCAGGCTGGTGGGGGTGCAGCAGAGACAGGTTCAGCTGCCAGACGCTTCTGCACCACGTGCAAATGCCTGTCGGGGGGAAAAGCAGCTAAAGATAGCTCCCAGTCCTGTAATCAGACCCGTAAGACTGGGATTTTACTCCCACCCCAGCTGATCCATGGTTACTGGGATGGACGCCTCCTCTACACACCTAAATCATTGCAAGCTGCTTTCACAGGGAGCTGCCTGGGTTTGAAGACCTCCGTTGTCTTCTCAGTCCAACCCCAGGGTACCAAAAAGCGCTCAGCCATCAGGATGAAAAGCAGGGATGCTCGGGCAATGGTTTCTAGCTGCAAAACACACCACGGCGAGCATCCCACGAGGTGATGAAACAGTCCCTGTGTCCCTGCCGCAGCAGGGGGGAAGGTTTTCCTATCACCACCTTCACACCCCGCTGGCTCCAAAGATGCTCTGTGAGCTCAGCCCGTTGGCACGCTGGGGATAAAGTGAGCAGAGCCCTTCGCCAAGTACCAGCCCCTACAGAGCTCCCAGCTATTTTTGGCAGGTTGTGTCCAAAGCTGAAAGTATTTATAGTATCTAGTTACCATCCATCACTGGGCCAAAAAAAAGCCACAAAACAAACAAACAAAAAAAATCACAAATTAAGCGTCCATCATTTGGCTATCGTATTGGAGAAAAACTGTTAGAAAGGAAAAGGGAAGGAGGGAAACTTGCAGATTCCCTTTTCTTATCCTATTCCACACGCTCCATTTCTAGTGGCCATGGTCCTCCAGAGGACCTGTATCACTGCTCATGGGAAACAGTGACATTACGCTGAGGTTGTTATTGTAACAGAGCAAGAACTATGTACTAAAACGTTGGAGGCAGGAGAAGTCTCCTACACAACATTTTCCAAGCCGTCTCTCCCATCTAGGCCTGCACTACCCCCAAAAAATCCTCCCCCCAGGCATGTCTCACCACCTTCATGCAGGTGTTGCACACCCTACCCATTCCAGCCCGTCAAAGACAAGCCTCCATCAAGTGACCTCCCTCCCTGCAGAGGCCACCCAGCTCCTTCTGCAAGGTTCCTCAACCACCACCTTCAAGTTCTCCATGGCAGCTCTTGGAGAACGTTGTTGCCCGCTGGAAAGCTGCAGAGCACACCCACAAAGCATTTGGGGACAGGCATTGCAAGACAAGGCTTTGAATCCCAGCTTCATCTCAAGCTTAGTGATACGGATGCTCAGGGAGATTGGGTTTGAGCATCTCACCCCCTGCCAGAGAGAAAATGGGATGCTGCATGTTTGAGGGTGGCATCTGTCTGCACCCAAAAAGGCACCCACCATGCACTTGAATGGTGCCAACAGCGAGCTGCAGCTCTGCTCTGCTGGAGGGGCTGTCACCCTCCCTCCAGTCAACCTGCTAAACACGTCATTGGAGCTGTATTCCCAACTCCTTAGAGCAGGCGCCTGAAAAGTGGAGTTTACTAGCTCAAACTAACAATGTCACAGTGGAAAGAGGCTGAGCAGCCCACCTAAAGAGAGGTGCTTTCCAGGAACAAGCCTCTTTCCTTGACATACGACTGCTCGACAGCTTGTTTGCATCACTTCACCGGGTGAACGTAGGAGAGCGGTGCGCAAACACTCCTGTGATAACACCGATCCTGCAGATGGTTTATACAGGCCGCTAACACCAATCTTCAACTGAGGACACACACCTTGACCTCCCAAAAAGGCAAACGTCAGAGAAAGAGGTGGCTCACACCAGGTCCTCCTGGTGTTTCTCCCATCCCAGTTACATCCAGACCTGGTTGCAAGTGTACTGGAAAGCAGACGCCTGACCCTTCACATGAAATCGTTCATTTTTGACACCGTCAGACATGTATGCAGAGCAGTTGTGTCAGAAGGACAGTTAGCAAGAGACCAGCACCCAAGGAAGCTAGATTCGTGGCCATATACCTCAAGGAAGGAAAAATCTACATATCCACCTGCCTTTCTACAGTATCCAAGTCTTCACATCCTCATTCTTCTCCACTAAGGCAGTGCCAGGTCCTTTATTTTGCAGTCACAGAACTAGGAAAGACACTTACCTCCTTGACCAAAATCACTAAGGATGTCTGCATAAAGCAGATCGATGAGCCCCAATCATCACCCAATACCTCAGACATCCTTCCTTCAGAATCATCATCAGAACATGCTGGAGAGCAAGGACCCAGAGTTCACCAGTTCCTGCAAGACAACATCTCTTGCATGGCCAAGGGAGAAGAAAGACTTCCACTTGGGACTTCAGGCGGCCCACAGCGTCGCTGAGGTGAACCACAGTGGGACAGGCTCCCAGGCAGAAGTGAGACCTCAGACCCACCAGACAGTATCCCTGAAGCCGCAGCAGATGTGCCCAGCTGTGGAGAGACCAACCAACATTTCTTTCTCCTTCAGTGCTAACTGATGATGCACCGTGCATCCACTCAAGCCCTCCTGGTTAGGCATGGAAGAGAGCCACCAGTGCCCAAGAGCCTAGGGACAACCAGTCACTCCCTGCTGCCATTTTCTGTGTGGGGCCCATGCGAGCAGAGGTGACCACATCACAGTCAAAGAGCATCCAACAGGGACACAGGCTGACACGCCACACCAGCCACCTACACCCAAAGGGGTGAAGTTCTGCCTCCTATGATCCCATGAGGCTCAAAGCAAACACTTGCCCTAAAACCCAGCATGACTCAAGCTGCAGAGGAGAAAGGTCTAGCTTTCAGGAGGGGAATAAGGGAAAAAAAAAAAATCAAGGCCAAGCCACTTTTGTGGGGTGATGCATCCAGGCAAGTCCTGCTCATCTTTCCAGTCGCTCTCTTGCTCTGCAAAGTAACTTCCAGGAGGAGAAAAGAAAAAAGAAAGCAACCAACCAACTCCCAAAAAAGTGTTTCTTAAACATAAGCCCTTTCTGCCTAAGCTGAAGCGTGACAGGACACAACTGAAGCACTCTGGGAGCAAAACACATCAGCCTGATTAGACCTCAAGCACCTGAGAGCTCCAGGGTGGCCACGGCACACAGGTCTTCACTAAGCCTATGCCACCATGACACCAAGGTCTTCCAGAGTTTTACAGTTCGACAAAAGCAAGAGAAGTGACAAACCCTAGTTTGCCCGTCATTTACAACATGGAAGAAAAGTTAGAAGGTCAAACTTTGTAGACGGTTTCAACTCTAGAACAAGAAAATTACTTAAACACAGCCCTCGTGTCATGGCAAGGAGAGGATTTATTACTACTGGGACACAAGGCTTTCCCCGCAGGCAGGTAGCTGCCGCCTTCCCAAATTCCCAAATCTCTCCACGTGTCAATGAGCCGTGGGGGTGAACCAGACACCTCAGCAGTCTCTAGTTATCCACTCACCAAACAGCCACAGCACAATTTATTTCAAAGCTCAGCCACTTGCAGCTATATTTTTTTTATTTTTTTTTTTTTTAATACCAGCTACGTTGCCTCAGCCCAATGCTTTTGCTCGACAGCTCTGCCATTTAGCAAGCATTAAACCTGATGGTGCATGAGACATAACAGGGTTTTACTCACACCCCTGTCCAAGAGCTGGCTCAGTAGAGCTGACAGCCACAAGTGTTTTTAGGCAATATTTATCTCATACCTTTCCTTCCAAAAAAAAAAAAAGCCAGCCTTTTGGAATCAAACGTACGGGATCCATCAACAAAAACGGCCAGTCTGGGAGCAGAATATCTCACCAGCTTCAGGCAATGCCGAAACACAACAGGAAGTTTTAGGGCTGCTAGGCAAAAAGCAGCCAGCAGAAGCCAACAGTGGCTGAGCTGAGACATGTACAAGGATGATGTGAAGCCCAGCTTCTTGACCAAGCACCGGGATATCCATGAAACAGCAATGCTCAGACAAGAGCTTCCTCTCCACCTGCTCCTCCTGGGACTCCAGAAGGCTTTGTAAGTAACTATCTTATGGAGCCTAGTAAAGAGTTGGGGAAAAAAAGCCACGTGAGCAAATAAATTGGGCTGAGGTCCAGATTTGATTCCAGAGGCTGAAAGGTTAGAGATGAGACAGTACACACGTAACATGACTTAAGCTGTGCTTGTTGCCTCCTCCTACCACCACTCGCTTACTTTCTCCTCCTCTTAGATCATAGAACAGTTTAGGTTGGAGGGGACCTTAAAGATCATCTAGTTCCAACCCCCCTGCCATGGGCAGGGACACCTTCCCACTAGATCTGGTTGCTCAAAGCCTCATCCAACCTGGATCTAACCCCAGGCTCCACCATGGTTGTATTTCACTTCCAACTCGAAGCAGAAAACTTCTTCTAAAAAGTACGAAATGGGGGATCCAGTTAGCAGCAATCCAGGTAAAAAGAGGATTTGAAATCACTGCGGCCACCTTCCCTTGATGCAAAAAGTCGGTTTGTGTTTTCCAACTGCGGTATTTAAACAAGAGAAATTTCACAGGAGACACTGCCTTAAGGAAAGGTGTTTGAGCTATAATAAGTACCAATAGATGCTCTTTCTCCCCAGCTTTACAACATTTCGAGTCAATTCAGATATAATGATTAGTGTGTCATTTCTGGTAGAAATCAGATGGCTTTGCTACATGAGGTACTGGAATTGGATAGCCCCAAGAACTCACATTTCCACTTATTTTAACTCCGGCTTTCTTGGATTAAGTTGCTATCTCAAAGCTGAGTTAGAAACATTGGATGCTGTGTTAAATCCCATTAGCTGATTACACAGCTGAGCAGCAGCAAGTGTTTGCTGAAAAAGCGAACCCGACTGCCCAATTTGGAAACCAGACGGTCACACTGACCTTGCGCACAGCAGCGTGTAACAGCAACGAGCGTTTGCTCCCACTTCTGTCAAAAGCCATCTCTTCCAACAGCTCGGACTACCTGCAGCACAGCCAGGGCTGATGTTCCTTGGACCAACCCTGGTTTGGCCAGCTGAACCCTGGAGCATGGACTTGCAGAAGGCAGGCTTATTTCCACCAGCATACTACAGCAAGCATCACTCTTGCCAAGTCCCAGTTCCCTCCTCCATCTCCTGTCATGCCACTAGCTGGTTCAAACCAGCCTTCGTCATGCCCTTCTGGAGAACTCTGCCCAGCACACCAGTACAACAGAAAAGGAAATAAAGTTATTCTCAAACTGGGATAAAAATAAAGCCTTCAAGAGTAGGACAGCCTCACACACATGACAACACCTAGGACTGATTTGCCTTGTGTTCACAACCAAAGGGACACTGCATGCAAGAGGATGGCAACCTAGAGGGACCTTCCTGCCACGGCCAACAGCAGGTGAACCTCAGGTTTGACTCTCCTTTCCCATGATTTTCTGTACATTTAGAATCATAGAATGGTTTACATTGGGAGGGACCTGAAAGATCATCTAGTTCCAACCCCCCTGCCATGGGCAGGGACACCTCCCATTAGACCAGGTTGCTCAAAGCCCCGTCCAACCTGGCCTTGAACACCTCCAGGGATGGGGCAGCCACAGCTTCTCGGGGCAACCTGGATCAGAGTCTCACCACCCTCAGAGTGAAAAATTTCTCCCTGATATCTCATCTAAATCTCCCCTCTTTCAGTTTAAAACTGTTCCCCCTCATCCTATGGCTTCAATCCCTGATCCAGAGTCCCTCCCCAGCTTTCTTGTAGGCCCCCTTCAGATACTGGAAGGGGCTCGAAGGTCTCCTCGGAGCCTTCTCTTCTCCAGGCTGAACACCCCCAACTCTCCCAGCCTGGCCTCCCAGCAGAGGGGCTCCAGCCCTCTGATCATCTCGGTGGCCTCCTCTGGACCCACTCCAAGAGGTCACTGTCCTTCTTATGTTGGGGCCCCCAGAGCTGGAGGCAGCACTGCAGGTGGGGTCTCACCAGAGCAGAGGGGCAGAGTCACCTCCCTCGACGTGCTGGCCACACTTCTTTTGATTGATTTGATTTGTGGCATTGCTGGCAGCAGTCATGAAAAACAACAGGGAAGCAAACAAGGGAAGCATCTTCCCACCCTGGCTCCACTTCCTAGGAGGAGCAGTCAAAGAAACAGGTTCCCAGTTCAGGTCCTTGACTATCTGGTTTCAACCTCCAGGTTTCATCCCTCCTTGGGAAGGAGCTTTTGCAGAGGCTGGAGATGAATATTTCCATTTCCTCATCCCAAAAGGGAAAAGGAAATTTCTAAGCAGTTGTTCTGATCATGCCACTCTCCTGTAAAGCAGGTATCACCACGTCTCCTTCTTGGCGAGTTTTGCATGAGAAAACAAAACCTATTCACATTTTGAGAGAGAAGCTGTAGGCAGCTGTGCAGTGGAGAAAGCTCCAAGTTGCAGATCCCAAGAGGACAGAGATGTCTGCATAAGCATGAAGTCAGCTGCCAAATTTGAGGAGGACAAGACATGCCCATGCTCAAATGCCAGCCTCCTCCCCACTCACCTCCATGCATTCAGACAACACATGGGAGCTCCTGGGAATTACGCAGTTCCAAATCAAGGTGGGAACCAGGTGATTCCTGGCCCAGGTCTACACCACTGTACCCTTTACCAGC
Source organism: Burhinus oedicnemus (assembly GCA_008921705.1). Classification (NCBI taxonomy): domain Eukaryota; kingdom Metazoa; phylum Chordata; class Aves; order Charadriiformes; family Burhinidae; genus Burhinus; species Burhinus oedicnemus. The sequence goes on along the minus strand of VFFE01007541.1, from coordinate 60,106 downwards.
TTCAACCCGTGTTTTCACCATCCTTGCAGAGGTCAGTGCCCTAAAAGAGCATCAAGCCAAGTTGGGAGAACCGCCCTCCCTGCACTAGTGTTCAATAGCTGCCCAAAAGCACCAGGAGCTCTTTCTCCAAGCAAAGACGCAAGAAGGTGGATCCCTCAATTTAATTCAGTCCACATGAAGACCGGCTCCCACCTTCATTAAGCATCAGCCCGCTCATTACATGCGCCACCCAACACAGTAACCGGCTGGCTCCATTTAAGACACATGCATGACCAGTTTACAAGTCTCATTCCCTAAATTGTCCACTTTATTTAAAAAAAAAAAAAAAAAGCACTTTGAGAGGGACTTACAGAGCAGCAGCACTTCCAGTGCGATTCCTCGTTGGATGTTTCCCTACTGCTAAAGGGCCCAAAACATCCACATCTCTCCACCCTTGCTGATCGTTAAAGTTTTAATAGTGCTGATAAGCTCTCAGCTGGAACAGCTCTTGCACACAAGAAGTTTTATCTGCCGCAGAGCACACTTGTTACAGAGCCTTTCTTATCGCTATTACAAATATCAGCGGAGATAGAGAAAAGCACGTAATGCCCGGGAAGGGAAGACGCAGAAATACAAGTGGACACGTTGTCTTTTGCCTCCTGTTTGCCCAAGCTCCTGACCTCAGGGGCTCCCAGCTCCTCGCCCCACGTACCCTCAGAAGCTCCGCAGCTCCCAGCGAGGGCAGCCCGACATCCAGCCCACAAATTGCTCAAGGAAAAGAGCAGAGCAGACTCCAGACCTTAAGCCCGTGGTCTAGATAGGTCCCTCCAGGGAACGTGCAGCTGAGCTACAAAGTTCAGGAAAACAGGGGAAAAAGCCAATATTTTCCCTTAGCTGGGGAGCAGAGGGGGGAAGAAGCCAAGAGAGCATAAGTGATGGTCTCATGGGTCCAATACAGCACTCAGGACAACCAGACACGCCAGAAACTTGGATTTAAGGACTCTCGCAATAGAAGAGTTTTAACATTATAAGCTGACACTTTTAGAAATATAGAGGACCCCCCCAGTTTAAGCTTATCCTGCTTTTAGAAGCGGGTCTGTGATGTTCACTGCAGGATCGCTCTAAGAAAGCCTGGACAGCAGGTTACAGCTTCACAATAAACTCACCGGCTTCGTTCCTGCTAGCTAATCACATTCCCAGCGTAAACAGTGCCATTTAGCACATCAAGATGATAAAAACCACGAGGGATTTTCAGCCCAGCAGGAACCTTTGCCTTCAGGTCACAGGCTCAAATCCAGCCTTGCTCTTAACCAGCCGACCTCTCTCACCCCCTACCAGAAGGGCCCATCCTCCAGGCAAAGGCATTTATCACCCCGCTCCAGGTGACACCGGGGCAGGTCACCAGCACCATTAAGGTTTCCCAGTATGTCAGGAAGCCAAGCATGGTCCGAGATCAGCGTGCACCAAAGCTTTCCCAGCCTGGCAGATGGACTGCAGCAGGCAAGCTGTTTGCGACACCTCCACGGAGGTGACCCCCTAACAAAGAGCGTTTCCAATCTGCAGCAACCTGTGGTGGAGCTGGGGTTGCACTACAGACCCAGTGCGGGTTTTGAAGGCTGGAAACCCAAAACTGCATGAATCGACCTTGCACTCAAGAGCAACAGCTTGCACCGCATGCCTTTTCTTTTTGGGGAAAGAAATAGGTACGTCCAGATTTGATCTGGGTAGGCATATTGCCCCAAGAGCTCTGACAGCTCCTAGCTAGAGACCATGTATTTTAATCTCCCCTGGAGAGACAAAAGGCACAGTAAAAGGCTCCCATTTCCCCCAGTTGCTGGTGGGGTGCTCTGCCCTTTGCTGAGATCCCCTGTCCACTTCATTAGCCCAGGTGGGGTCTGTCACTGGTATCCATTGAGCCACAGCAAGTGGTCACACAGACTTCTGTTGTGGTTTTTGTGCTTTAAAAAGAGACTATTTCACAGCTTCTTTCTGGTCTTCACCACCCAGAGAAAGATATTGGTCTGTGCCACCCACCAAACAGTTACCAAGCCAGCCAAGGCCAGGTTGGACGGGGCTTTGAGCAACTTGGTCTAGTGGAAGGTGTCCCTGCTCAGGGCAGGGGGGTTGGAACTAGATGATCCCTTCCAACCCAAACCATTCTATGATTCTATGTCCCCAAGTGCCACAGGTGCCAGCAGGCATGATGCCTTCGCAGGACTCTGGGGTACAGCAAGGACAGCATTGCACCCAGGTTTCCCATGCTGGTTACCTCCACCCTGGTGGCACTGCCCACATTCTCCCCAACACCCTCAACCTCCAACAGGGAGAATAATTTTCCAGGATACATCAAGTTAATGGAGTTGCATCACCAGGTACATCCATCTCACCTCAGACAATGCTCACAGCTTCCAGCTTGCTGCAGTTAAAGACTTTTGCCTTAATTGAAGCAGATGGAAAAGGCTGGTAGATGCTAAATCCTTGTCACCAAATGCAAGATGCTCTGGGTGGACTATTCTTTTTTTTTTTTTTCTTTTAAAGGCTCCCAGGTTATGTGTGTTGACCCTGTTGACAACATCTGGGAAGCAGAACAGGCTTCCTGCCTCCACCACAGCTCCTGGGCAGGAGATTCCCAGCCTCCTCAGAGGGCTCTGTCAGGAACAGTTTGCACCAAAGGCACAGAGACCCTTTTGCATCCAGGAACTTCCTTCCAGCTCCAGAGGTCTAGCAAACCACAGAGCCAGTTTTGAGCTCCTTGTTACCCATGTTACTCCTCCTACCCCCCATGCAAGCTTAGGACCAAAGCCAAGACCACAGCACGTTGCAGGGCTGATACTTGCCCGGGTACAAACGCAAGGAAGGACGCTTCCTCAGCCACTGGCCTTCAGCCGCCCCGCTCCTGCCCGTGTTTTCAGGGACAGCGGCTCTATTGCTATAATCCCACAAGCAGCTTTATTTTTCTTTGCAAAGCGAAACTGCATAAGGAGAACCCACACAGCTTCAGGAACATGCGTCTACGCAACGGCGTGACCTTGCGAGGCACAAAGGCTTCCCTGACAGCGTAAGAGTCGCCAGAGCACGCTGACTCCCATCACATTAACATTTTAAGGTATACAGCTGTCTTAACCACAAGTACGCTGCATTCCTTTAACATGTAGTTCTCCGAGAGCAAGAGCCTGGAAATCCAAACAAAAAAAACCCCATCCTTACGCAAAGGAAAGATTAGGAAACGCATGTGATAAGGGAAAGTATCTCCAGCCAAGCTGTCAACCTTGCACTTTAAATTAGGCTCTTAATGAGGACTGCAAGCACCCTGCGTTTCAGTGATTAACTCAGAGCTAAATAGGAGTTTAGCTGCTTCGTTTTTAACACAGATTCTGCCCCCAGGTTTCAGGCAGGAGCCGAAACAGAGGAAAAGACAAGCACAACCACGAGAAGCTTTGCAGGCTGTCAGCCACCAGCAACTTTTGAAGCCAACGCCAAAGCCCAAGCAGGGGGATAACCCACTCCTAAAATAAGAGCCACCCACCACTATGTATTTACGGAGCGTCAAATGCAACATAGCAAGTACTTCAGGAGCTCATGGGACCCAGCTCGTGAGCACAGGGAAAAAACGAGGCAGTAATATATATTTTTGGCAGGCATTTTGGTATCTGCATAAAAGCTGGAAAACAGGGCTCACAAGTTCAGGGTACTCAGCGCAGAGCAAACCTTTATGATAAACATAATTTGCATGTCAACAGGAACGCATCTAAAAATAGACGGTTTGAGAAGCCATAGGTCTCGCCTCACCTCTTGGCTTGACGAATTCCAGAGCTCCTAACAAGCCCAAAACCATCCACAGATTGCAAGGACCGCTCAGCCATTATTAATGTGCGGATCTCTAAGCTCCAACAGCCAGCTCGTGGCCACGGCTGGAGAAATGGCAACCCAAAAAGCTTGAGAGAAACGGAGCAAATCACTCAGCCTGGACAGCCAGAGCAGGACACAAGCGCTGCCGGTTTGCTGGATTTCACACTGCAATAGGTTTGACTGACAGTTTAAAGTCTCATCGACAAGATGCATGAATAATTTGTAGGTAGACTGACACCAAAATTCCCACAATACCCGCAAACATAATCACTGCTGTATCAGGCGACTGCCTACAAAACGTCACCTACTTGACAGCCTCAAAAAACTTCTTTATGGGGCTTCTTCATACAAGAAAGTAGTTGGGTAAGAAAGAAGCACGCTGGTTTTGAACATACACTTCTTACCTTCTCCAAAAAGCCTTTTTCGCCTCCAAGAAAGGTCAAAGGGTTGGATGACTCTTTCCTACATCAACAGCTGAGACACTCGGGAAATACTTTAATCCCAAGGAAAGCATTAATTACCTCGTGGCAAAAAAAAAAAAAGCCAAACCCAAAAACCAAACAAACACACAACAAAATCCACCCATATATCACAGAGTGACCTCACCCCTGTGGTAAATCCCTGTAAACAAGCCTAAGCTCTCTCTCTCCATCTCAGAGCCAAGGTTTGGCCATCAGTAGCACCTCCAGTTAGCGCGACTTGGGAAGCCCCCAGCCCCACCTTGCCCCTTGGCAGCGTGATGGAAAAGCGCTGAGCATGGCAGGGGACCCAAGACACGGCCCTGAATATATCCCAGTTTTACCACCATCCTCCAAGGTTTTGCTCAGAAAAGAGCTCCGCGCTCAGTACCACGGGTTTCAGATGGGGTCACACACAAGGGACACCTCGGAAGGGCCAAGTCTGCCCCTTAACACCAGGTTTCTGCCCTCATGGCAAGATCCTAGGAAATTCAGCAGGACAGCAAGCCTAGGGACGAGCCTTAAATCTTCTCCAAGCTCTTAAGCGACCTGCTCCAGGATTAGACCTACTTCCCATGAACCTCATGGAGCACTCAGTGCACCACCCTGCCACCCCACGACCTTCGGGCACCAAGTCCCAGTCACCAGTCACAGGGCTGTAGCCATCTCCAGGTCTGAAAATTTAATACATTTTATTCGTTTTGCTGCAGTTCTGCAGACCGCTGACTTGATTTTAGACTCGGGCAATTTGATTTATGATTAGGTGGCTGTCAACTCAAGAGATCCATCAATACGAGATAAGTGGCCCAAGAGTTAATCTATTAGAGTGGCTCAGGAGAACGCTTGGCCATCGAAGGGTACAGCCGGTCCGTTACATCTTTTTAAATCCTACACCCAAAGTAGCTATTAAAGGAAACTCTGGTCTTCACCTTGCGCTATTTAAGTCCGACGCAAGATGCTCCGCCTGAGCAATCCGTGCAAACGTGAGCCTGAAACTCGGCGCAGCTAAAAAACAGCGGGCGACCAGAATATTTCTGCACTGAGCATCTAACCTCAGGCTGGGGGAAGGAGAAGTTTCATTTCAGCTCACCAAGGCACTGGGGAGGAGGGGGGGAAGGGAAGCAAAACACAGGGGCCAGACATTCGTAAAGAGATTGTACAAGTTACAGCAGAGTTTTAAGAGAAATGGCAGGAGATTAAAAAAAAATAAATAAATTGAAATTAAAAATTAAAGGCAAGCTTGCTTTAAGGGGAAAAGCCCAAGATACAAAGCTGCTTTAGCACAGTGCCACATGGTAAATCTGAAAGTGAAACAGATCCTTTTGAGCATTCCCAGATGAGAAGAGCATAAACTTACAGTCCATCACCTCCAAGTCCTCCGGGATCCAGCAGCCTGGACCCCAAAGCACCAGGCAAAGCCTCGCAGAAAGCCCGGCTCCCGAGCGGCCGGTGACACGCAGGATGTGATGTTTAGAGAGCAGGAGGATCCAATTTTTGTCATGACTAAGGAATTACATTAAAACCAGTACGAGCTATTTCCAAGGAAGAGAGTAGCCGCCAGCGGGACTCTGAGCACATGAGGGAGCCCGGTGACAGAGCCAGTGCCCGGATTCGTGCATCACCCCAAGCGAGGTGCTCTTTGCCCCCCTCCTATCCCCATCCCACCCTTCATCCAGCAGGGGGGAAATAAATAAATAAATAAATAACCAGCCCACTTCTGCAATATCTGGTTCAAAAGCCACAAAAAAAAAAAAAAAAATTTGGTGCAAAAATAATAATCCCAAAAAGAAACCTCTTTCCTAAAGCTGATCCTGTCCAAAGACCAGGCAGGGAAAAGCGACAGAGCTCAATCTCAACGTGTAATGGATTCAGTATGTGAAAGCACGCGATGCATCGAGACAGGCATGAGCACGGAAAAATTTCTAATTGCCACCCAAGAAGGTCCTTGTTTGAATACCCTTCAGGGGAACACCCTGTACCTTGAAACCACTCCTTGGCAGAAACCTTCTACAAATATTTAATTACATATAAAAATAAGGCTTTCTTTTTTTTTTTTTCAGGTTATTGAGCAATGACAGGCTATTTAACCAAATATTCAGGCAGCATCTGCGGGTATTTTTGGAGGAAGTGGGGAGAGCACAGCAGTTAGCTAAAGAGGAAAAAGCAGCAAAGCCAAACACCAGCCTGCAGCTTTTTTTTTTTGTTTCTGAAAGTCAAGACAGGCACTGAAGTAGCTGTACCTAATCACTGTTTATAGAGGGGCTGACAGGCAAAAGCAACTGCTATAAACAGTCCTTTAAATCCCTTTTCCCAGCATCACGCTTAGAATATTCTTACAAAGGTTTGCTGAACACCGGCAGTGTTCTCCGGGTCTCCGAGAGCCTGCAGGGAGCAGAGCTGGAAGGGGAATATTTTGCTTGGGGAAGAAGAAGTGCCTGGGTCCCACACACAGATTCGATACCGCGCCCCTGCGAGACCCTCCTGGACCCCTGGGTGGGCAGAGGTTGGCATCTCCACGCGCATTTTAGCACGGCTAAGGAAGCGGCTCGTTGGCGTGACACTGCCCTCTCCTGAGCAGAAGGAACCGCTCAGCTTCTCGCCTAGCTCAGGGCAGTGATTTTGGGGAGCAAACACCCTACTGCAAAAGGAGAAGCCAAGAAGAGACACCACTCACCCCACAACAGCTGGCACCAGCAAAGCCCAAAGCAGCTACAGCCTCCTCGCACCAACAGCGCTTGTTATTTTTCTGCACAAGTGTAAACTACCGGACTCACCTCTTCCCCCACCATTTGGTCTCCTAGAAGCATAATTATCAGCTGCTGCAGCCTAACGAAGCCTCTTTATGGCCACAGCCAAGTGGCTGCCAGGTGGATCCCATCACTTCATCTCAATATCAGCAAGAAGGTGCAGAGCATCTCATTAAAGGGCTCTTGGACAGAAGCACGGCCCCTCCAGATGTATCTTTTTCACAAAAAAAAAGGAGTTTCAGACCAGCATCACAGCCTCCAGGGAAATCATGTTCATACAGCCCATGTTTGTAGGAAAGCTGCTCTCAGGAGGAGCCCTAAATGCCCATCCACGTCCAACCCCAACACTCTCAACGTTGGCCATAACCAACCTTCACGCACAAGCCCGTAGCTGTACGGCAGCAGTGCCGTGAGTATTTCAAAGGTGTGACCATACCCTTTTATCTTCACCCTCGGGGAGATTTACAAAGCAAGTTAAAGGACGATATTCCCTGCAGGTGTGTCTGTTAGAAGGGGACCCAGATCCACCACCTGTGAGCATCAAAGAGCCTCTGAGCAAACAACAGGGTCAATGAGCCATCTGCTACCGGCACGTTGGCCTCAACCTATGACACCATTCGCAACCCTGAGTTACTATAACCCACACGTTAAAAAAAAAAAAAAACCACAGCAAAACCCTAAATATACTGATTTTGACATTGAGCAGTGCGAAACACTACTGCAATTTTAATGCCATTACTTGAGATCGAATGTGCGCGGCGGTTTATGGATAAAAGTGCAACAAATAGTCCCCGGCCCTTGCAGCTGGTTCAGTATCTCATTATAATCTTCCTGGTTCATAAAAGCGCTTTGTTGCCTTGCAAAAAACTACACCCTTTATCACTAATTCCAAGCCAGCAGTTTCTGAATCTACAACCCGATACCAAATAAATTGATTGAACCAGAACTCATTTTCTTGGCGCTGCTCGTTGTCGACGCGCAAGACAAACGTCAGTCACGCTTCGCCTTCAAGTACAGAATTCATCGCAGGGAAGAGCGTAACGTGCGGAACACGCTTATTTAATAGAAAAAGTACAGCTTGACGGAGACACCCACTCTAAAATTAACTCCTCAAAGCAGAGCTTACACTTGCCACTGAAGAAGCACCTTCTAAATCACAGAGAGAGATTCCGCAGCTAAAATATTGCTGAGATATCGGCGCGAAGATGCTTCCAGTCTGGGCGGAGGAAACCACGTTAAAATAGCAGGCTGTAAGGATTCAGGATGCATCGCTGCTCAGGTGGATAAAGGCTGCATAATGCATTAACGGACCGCTTTCCGTAGCAATCATCTGATGCCTGGCGACCGTAGACATGCCAGACAAAACGCAAGGCAGGAAAATCCATTTACTCCAGCGTTTCCCCAGCCACACCTGCCAAGTGCAAGCCAGCAATTTCTAAGAAGCGAAGAAGGTAGAAGGCATTTATCCTGCATCGCTCTCTGATCCAAACCCAAAAAAGCTCTTTAAGAAAAAGCACCGGTCTAACTTTTGCTCGCTAATAAGCAACATTCCAAATTTCCTGGCAGCTGGGAGCGGCCCGGGAGGAGAATACAGCATCCGAACGGCGTAGTCGGGTTTAACATTCTCCGTGCATGGCATAACTTTCTAACGGAGAAAAACCTGTACAGGCTTACGGAGTTAGCACTCGTTTTCCTTCATACACGGACAAAGAGCCAGCAAAGAGAACCATAATTCAATTTTTTTTTTAATTTCACATGCAGCGTGGTCATGACTGTTCCGATCATCTATCCGTAATCCCTTTCCAGCCCCAAAATAACCCTTAAGCCACCACGATTACAAGTAATAATAGCGGCTGTACAGACCCACCCCTGAAAACCCGAAGCATGGTGAGTTTGACAAAGCCAGGTTTTTTCTGGCTGAAGAATCCCCATTTCCATCTCGCCGGGGGTGAAATTTCGCAGTTTCAACATCAGGAATCGCTACAACAGACCTTTTCCAGAGGAAAGCTCACATTTCCACTGCAACTCCTAAACGCCCAGTTTTCTAGGCGGTGAATATACAGGACTTGGGAGGGAGCTTCAATAAAACAGCAATGAGATTATTTTGGGTTTTTTCCCTTCTTTTTCCTGAATTACTCCTTTTTCCAAGCAATTTCTTTGCCAGGCATCAAGACAAAATAACACCCTCTACGTCCACCCTCTCTTCTCCGTGCTGGCAAGAAATTTGGGGTCTTTAACACGAGGCTTTGCTCTGGAGGGGATGTCCCCAGGAGCCACCCAGGACATCCCTATGGCATCCTCAGAGGGTGCTGGGAAAGCTTGGGTGCTGGATGGGCGCAGGGTGCTCCCCCAGCCGGGCAAGCAGCAATAAATCCCTCTTGGGATTTTGCTGCCTCGGGATTTTACGGTGCCGGACAACCCGGGGGGTAAAGCCCTGGGGCCGCAGGACACTGGGGACACCATTATTTTGGGAGCGGTGTATAAAAATGAAGCTTTACCTGTAAAACAAGTAGAGGCTAATGGAGAAAAGGGGGCGGCCGGATCCAAACCCTGGCAGCTCGGGGGTGGTGGTGGAGGGGTTGTCCCGGAGATCCGAGGGGGTACACCAGGACCTCTTCCCAGATGGGTGCCCACCCATGTCCCCCCTCACATCCCAACTTTGCTCGGGATGCTCCCAGCCAGGTGAGCCACCCATTGGGACACACACACACACGACTGTTTTGGGGTGCACAGAGGGCAAAGAAACACCTTTTGGGGAAGGAAACACCTTTTGGGGCAAAGAAACACCTTTTGGGGGAAAAAGATACACCTTTTTGGACAACAGAGCACCTTTTGAGGGTCAAACCCACCATATCTGTCACACCCCCACCCCCCCACCCCC
>VFFE01007541.1:33260-50172 GCA_008921705.1 Burhinus oedicnemus | reverse complement strand
GAGCCGTCCCCTGGCAGAGGGTGGGATGGGGACAGCGAAGGACCGGGAAGAAGGAAGGGAGGGAGGTGACACCACCGCGTCCCCGTCCCCGCAGCCCGGCGCGGCTGGGCTCGGCTCCGCCGCCCGCTCCCGGGAGCGGGGCGGGAGCTGGGACGGGCGGCTCCGCCCCGGACAGCGGCAGCAGCAGGAGGAGGAGGAAGAAGAGGAGGAGGAGGAGGCATACTGCACCCAACGGCTTGCAGCCTCCTTTTTTGGGATGTCCCTGAGGGGATGCGAGCAAAGCCCGCCGCAGTGGGGTGCCCCAAGAGTGTAGGTTTAGGGGGGGGTCCCCCTGGCAAGGGAAAGATTGGGGGGACCCCTACCAAGGGACAAGCCTTGCCCCCCCATCACGGTGCTGCCCCAAACCTCGACTCTGAGAGCCCCGAGGGGCTGGGAAAGCCGTGGGGTGCTTGGCACGATACCACGGGGTTTGGAAATGCCCAAGCCCCAAAAGGGCAGCGAACGCCCAGCTTCATCACACAGCACCTCACCGTGGCCTTCATCCACCCCCATCTTCCTCCTCTGAACCAGGATGTCTGGAAATTGTCCACCCCCGGGGAGCAACACGTACATACACGCACCCACGGGGCGTAGCTAAAATGAAAAGCTAACCTGGAAAACCTCCGCAAATTAGGGCAAATATATGGTCCTATATGCCCCGGGCTGCTGCTGACTGGGCACCAGTAAATCGTGGTCACGAGGGAAAATGCATCATTCATCTTTCTGTTTCTCGGGTATTTATATTGAAGGCAATCACGTCTCAAAGCCTGCTAGGAGGCACGTTTTGCGCAGCGGGGTGTTCCCACCTGGGTGGATGGAGGAGGATGAAAGGGGTCAAGTACAGGTTTGGGCTTCACAGCCTCCTGATTTCTCCTGTCCCTGTAAATGTGCCCTCTCCAACCCACCCATCATTTATTTTTCCATCCACTTTCATCACCTGCATTTCGTCTTACGTTAGATCCTCATCTCCCAAGCACCGTGCACTGTGGAGGTCCCCCCGGACCTCATCTACACGCTATGGACATCCTGGCGCCGGGTCCTGGAGTTGCAACCGTTTGGGGAAAGGATGAGCGTTTTGATGTGTCTACACCACGCTGAGGACTTGTTTTGTGCGTGCTGCAACAGCACGGGTGAATCGGGGCGAGAAGGATGTCCGGGGCTGCCCAGAACCGTGGACAAAACTGAACTGTATCCTTGGTGTGAATTTTTTACCCTTCTTGATGGAAGGTGGCGAAATATTCACTTGAGAGCAACGGATCCCTTTCCTTCTGCAAATTGGCCATTTTCCACCATTCCGACCCGTGCTCAGAGCCAGCCCTGGAGGTGCGTGTGGTCCAAATGGTGCAAAAGGAGGAGACGTGCTGTCAAAATAACAAGCAAGTGCAAGACAGACGCCAGGCTCACTTAGACCAAGACAGACAAAGCCGATAGCTCGCTAGCAACTGTCTCCCTTTTCCTAAGAGGCGTAGAAATAACCCAAGGAGCTGCACCCACCGGCAGGGAAACCTCGCCTGCAGGAAAAGACCGGAGGTGAAAAATCAGAATATAAAGTCTCATCCAAAGTGACGAGCCCCAGCCCCTGCAGGCAGCGGTTCTGGTAGCTGTTTGCCAAACGCTTTTCCTTACAGTACTGCTGACGGCAGGCATTTCAAAATGAGAAGTCCCTCAGAGCTGTGATTATCTTAAATCCCGAGGAAAATACGTCCCGCGGGAGCGTTTGATTCGCCGCCTGGTTGCTGGGTCCATTGCAGGGCTTTAGGATGAGTTTTCCCGCGGGCTCAAGGGTGGGCGCGCGGGGTGGGGGGACGGGAGAGGTGCAGGTATTTCGAGGCACGTAAGAAAGTCGTGACCGTAGGTCCTTGTGACTTTGCCAGACTTTAAACACCGGTGATGAAATTTTACATGCTTGGGTGTCTGCCTAGGGATGGTCTCCTTTTAATTTCAGCAGAAAGAGTTCAGCCGTTTGTAAGATGAAGGGAAAAATATTTTCTCCTGGCACCGGGAGAAAATACTCTTCTAACTCGTGAGGTTCCAGACACACTGCAGCTGCTCCTAACGTCAGCCAGCAATTTGCTTTTTAGCATCCATTTGCTGAGCAAAATGCCTCCGAAAAGCATCGGAGTTTGCACATTTTCAGAATATTTCTTCCACTTGGCCAGTTGAATCTGACACAGGCTCCCGCCAGGGACGCAGGGCTGAGGAAGGTTTCCTTTCCAAGGGACCTCCAAGCAGCTGTGAAGAGAGGAATGAAGAGCAGGAAGATGGTTGAGTCACCACCCCTAGATGTGTTTAAAAGTCGTGTAGATGTGGTGCTTAGAGTCATGGTTTAGTGGCAGAGCTGGTAGAGTAGGGTCAATGGTTGGACTGGATGATCTTAAAGGTCTTTTCCAACCTCAACGATTCTATGATTCTAAGACCATCTTTCCCTGCTGCTAGCAGCACTTTGGCTGCTAAGGGCCATGCAATGTCAAAAAAAAAGTCACAGAGAGGCCGACGGAAGGAAATTTCATATGAACTTCGAGACAGCTTCTAGGAAAATAGATGCAATTTTGGATTGGGAAAGTTGTTTTCAGATTTAAAAGTTCCTTACCCCACGCTTAGAGCCTTGAATGCTCAAAGCTATTTTAAATATCTCCCTTCGGCACGGCTAGGATTTCTGCCGTGCTCATTCCTCACATTATATATCCCCAGCCACATTCATTTCAAAACGACGCACCTAGAAAACCCTCATTAAAACCCTCTGTGCTCCTGTGACACTCCCAGCGCGTGATCACTTTTTAAGGACCCAGCTCAGCACCGATGCTTTCAACCAGGGGCGAGTTTCAGGCGTAGGCGGATTTCACACCACATCCTGACGGCGTTTCATTATACGCTTATGGAAGGGAAAAACGGGTCCAGAAGGGAAATTTTTGTTTTCTGGCAGGGAAATACAAGACCGGAGATCTGGCGACGCAGAAGGGAATCGTGTGCAAAGTCTTAGAGGAGACGACGCTTTGGTATTTCAGGTGGTGAAGGAGATGCCGCGGTTTCCTGCGGGAGTGGGAACAGAGGGAAGGGGGCGAATGGTCCTTAATCACAGCATCACCCTCCTCCAAGCAAAACTGTGTTTTCATCCCCTCTGTAGGTAGAGGAAAATGCTCTTTTCCTTTTTTCAGGCTCATGGGAGGGAAGACTTTGCTGGAGAAACACTTGCCTGAGCCCTTCTGATGACCCAGCCACGCGTCTTTTTTGATGTCACAGGGTATCTTGGTCCTCCCCAATGTCAGAGCATTTTGGATGTCATGTTTTTGCATTTGCTGCTATGCTCAGGGGTGGGAAGGCAACCGTAGGAAGGTTTGGGAAACAAGACACGGTATGGTGAAAGTACAGCAGATTCCTCCATGGCTGGCTTTTTGGGGAAGAGCAAGGAACTGTCCTAGTTTGTGTCACACAGGACTAATTTTTCTTCTAATGCTTGGGAAAACTGCACTTTTAGAAGACTCTAGTGTCTGAATTTGTGAAAATATTTACTTTATAGCCAGCTATGGTGTGTGGGTTTCAAGGTCTCAGTGTTTTTGAGCTCGCCAGGTGTGGGGACGAGGATGAGCGAGACGCGGGCACTTGACCCAAGCTGGCCAACAGGATTATTTCATACCATGAACGGCACATTCAATATAGAATCATGGAATCATAGAATGGTTTAGGTTGGAAGGGACGTTAAGTTATCATCTATTTCCAACCCCCTGCCATGGGCAGGGACACCTCCCACTAGGCCTGGTTGCTCAAAGCCCCGTCCAACCTGGCCTTGAACACCTCCAGGGATGGGGCAGCCACAGCTTCTCTGGGCAACCCCGGCCAGGGTCTCACCACCCTCACAGTCAAGAATTTCTTCCTAATATCTCATCTAAATCTCCCCTCTTCCAGTTTGAAGACATCACCCCTCATCCTATCACTACACGCCCTTGTAAAAAGTCCCTCTCCAGCTTTCTTGTAGGCCCCTTTCAGATACTGGAAGGGGCTCTAAGGTCTCCCCGGAGCCTTCTCTTCTCCAGGCTGAACAACCCCAACTCTCTCAGCCTGGCCTCACAGCAGAGGGGCTCCAGCCCTCCCATCATCTTTGTGGCCTCCTCTGAACACGCTCCAACAGGTCCATGTCCTTCTTATAAATTAGAAAGTTTGCTGAGGAGTTTCTCCTCTTCTGTGATGGCTGCGATCCTGAGAACTTCTTTCCCGGGTGCTGGACCCCTGAGCCCTTCCCTTCCTCCCGAAGCAGTAGCACTCACAGTGTCCGATATTTGCTGTCCACAGCTTCCTATGGATAGAATTGGCCGAGTATAATCCTTGTATATTTTATATTGGTATCAGGATCACTATTGGTTCTTTAGTGTTATTAATATTATTTGTCTAGTCTTATTCTATTAAATCTGTTTATATTTCAACCCCCAGGTTTCCTTGCTTTTCCCGATTCCCCTTCCCGGGTGGGGAGGGGTCATCGGGTGAGAGAATAATTGTCTAAACGACAATAAATTGTTGTGGGTTTCTCAAATCATAACAGGAACATCTGATTAATTGGTGATGTAACCGGTGCCACATCTGCACGGAGGGCACTGGTGCCACATCTGGATGCAGGGCACTGAGCAAGGCTTGGAGTTTTGCAGAAGATTTCCCTCCACTTTGCAGAAGAAGAAAATGAAGCGCGAAAAAAGCAAGGCCAAATTTATCTAGAAGACGCCTGGCAGGAAGCGAAGCAAGACGTGTACGTCTGTCTGTCTGCCTGCCTGCCTGTGCGGGGCAGCGAAGCCGGCGGGAGGTAAATCCCTGCCACGGCTGCCCCATAGCCCGCAGCATCCGACCAGCCCTGGGCGAGGGGAAGGAAGCGTGGTACGGGACACGCTATTGTTTTGCCCATGCAAATACTCGGGGAATGCAGGGCAAACAGGAGGGAGATCTCAGCTTTCCTGTGTTTGTGCTGCGAATATTTTCATTAAGGTGCTTTTTCCTAACTCTTTCTCCCAGGCCTTTGTGCCTCTAATAAGTGTAAGGAGAGTGTTGATTGCAAGCGTCCCCTTAGGCACAATTATTTTACCATAATAACATTTACAGGGAGAACTTGCAGAGCTATTTTGCTATTACATCCTCTGCATTTCAACCTCTCCTTCACCCTTTTTTTCCTCATCGGTCTGCCCCAACAAGCCCGTGCAAGGTATCCATCCCTGCGGCAGGAGCGGTGGTGGGCTCGGGAGCCCTGAAGAGATCACTGAGGGCGAATACGTGAATATTTGATGTTACCCAGCAACTGGAGACAAAGATATCGTTTGTCCGCTAAGTCAGGAAACACTTTGCCTGTTTGCACAATAGCTGTGTTTGCCTGCTCTGTGGTAGGTTAACCAGAAGCTCCGCAACCCTTTCGGGAGATAAGATGAATGTATTTAAATAGGAGGAAAGCCACTGCCATGGATTATCGCTGCAGGTAAATCAGGTCCCAGCCACCCTCAGTCTCCCCTAATCACTGTACCGAATGCTTCCAGCGCGGGGGAGAAACTGTGACCATATCGATGGTCTGAACAGTCATGCCAAAAAAAAAAAAAAAAAAAAAAAAAAAAAGACTAATTTTGTCCTGCCACAGTCTGGAAAAAGAGAATTACAGTCAGCACCCTGCATCCCTTCCCCACCGTCAGAATAAAATACTTTGTGGCGTGTCATCAGTACAAAATTAGCCCTGAGCACATCTTCATGTAGACCAAGCAGCTGGAAGTCAACAACAAAGTCAATTGAGAAGACAAACCACGGGTTTTTTTTTTTTTAAGCTGTTTGGAGAAACAACCGGGCAAAGTGATGAACAGAAGCAGAAGTCTGCCCATTTGATGTCTTTATTGCAAACTAGGTGCTCCTCTGCTGCAGGGATGGTATTTAAATATAGGCTGTTTTATATAAATTAATGCAGAATATGACATAAGGTGTATTATCAGGTCAGTCACACGAGGTATTTCCTCCTCTCTTGTATCTGAAAGGCGCAGTCAAGCCCTTGAACAGGCAAGTGGAGTACACCTGGGCAAAGGTTAACCAGTGTTTGATCACGCCGTTGGCTATCACAACCCCATCTCCCCACGTGGACGGCCTCTCCGCCGCCGTCCTCCAAATCAATTCCTTGGGAGCAAAGTATGAACTTTCCCAGTGAGTGACTCTGTAAAAGAAGAAGAAGCAGCTTTACTTTCTAAACAGGGTAAGGATAAAGCTGGCAAGGTCCAAAGAGTGGGAAGCATCGATTGTCTTCAGGTGTGCAAAGAGGCAACATAAGGATGGAGGAGGGGGAGAGGTTGGTTGTCAAAAGGTGCGAAGATCATAGAATCATAGAATCGTTTAGGTTGGAAATGACCTTTAAGATCATCCAGTCCAACCATTGACCCTACTCTATCAGCTCTGCCACTAGACCACGTCTCTAAGCACCACATCTACACCACTTTTAAACACATCTAGGGATGGTGACTCAACCACCTCCCTGGGCAGCCTCTTCCAATGGTTGATAACTCTTTCCGTGAAAAATTTTTTCCTAATGTCCAGCCTAAACCTCCCCTGGTGCAACTTGAACCCGTTTCCTCTTGTCCTATCGCTAGTTAGGAGGAGTCTTTGTGGTGATGGTGGTCCAATGACAAGGTGAGGGTTGTCTGTCTCCAGCAAGGTTTCTCGGGATGAAGAGCGCCCTGTGCCCTCCTTTCCCTCTGAAGCCCTAAAGGACATTGCCCTATAGCAATGTCTTATGCAAACAGCTCCTGGACTGGCACCACAGCCCTTCAGAGGGCTTGGTTGGAGAAACATGGGTCGGGTCAGTCTATCCACTGCCTCCTGGATGGAGGTGAGGTGGGTATGATCTTGTGCAGACATCTTAATTAACAAGGACAGCCATTGCCACAAAGGGTGCCCACAACTGAGTTGGTGGCAAGTCTCAGTCCTGTATCCCACGCTTTTGACCTTCTCTTTGTTGGCATTTTTTCCCACGTTAAATACACAATTGGAAGTAATGAACCCATCCATTACCCTCAGCTCCTGCTCTCAGCATGAAGCTTAGGATAAATACAGGTCTGCTACAGGGGGAAAAAAAATAGGCACGCATTAGTACAAAATCCCATATTGCCTCACACATCGGCCTTCATTACCAAAGGTCTACAAGTGCCAGAGATATTCATGGCCGTGTTCAATTAGTGGAGGAGTAAAATAAATATCTGGATGTAAGTCTGGACTAGTGGCCACCCTTCCAGCTCGGTTGAGGGGCAGGGAGTCAGACCAGACGTCTCGCTCCCCATCCGCCTACGGTCTGCAGCTGGCCTCGCTCATGAGACACGCGTCTGTTGACTACAGCCACACGTTGTCAGCAGAAAGAGTGCATCTGGTGTCCACATGAAGATGTTTGGAGAAGGGAGGCATCTTCTCTAGTGGACAGAAAACCAAAGTAACTGAGCAGGCTGACCCAGCCAGCAGCACTCATCGCTGGGATGCAATGCATGGCGTTCCCAAGACCTGTCTGTGTATCCTCCTGGTACCAAGGAGCAGTTTCCATCTCCTTTCCTCCCCTCTATCCATGCAAACGGGCATCACGCAGTTGGTGAGTGTACAGACAGGAAAGTAGTCCTGCTACTCCACCCTCAGTGCCCAAAGGTGAGGAGGATGCAGCCAGACCACTCTGAGATGGTTACCCACCACATCATATATGAAAAGAGATGAATTAAGATTATACTGAAGCTCTTTGCTCCCGGAAGGGAACATCTAGGCACCACCAAGGATCCTTTTCCTCCCTTTTTTAAAGCCATTAAACCACCATCCTCCTCACTATCTGGCGATTCCTTGAATGAAGGCAGTTTAAGGGAGGAAAATCTAGTCCTTAATATATAATTGGTGGCAAACGAGATCATTTCAAGCCTGCAACTCCTTTTTTGAAACGTGCATTTAGCTGTAGGTGGGAATAGCTATCCACCCACTGCCACACTGTCTTTAGTTATCTTGTGAGAACCTCAGGGCACGTAGGTAAAGCCATCTCTGAACTAATGAGTCAAAATTACTGTGTTTAACAGTGTTTTCTACATCCTAGATGGGGTCCACTTAATAAACAAATGTGGCTGAAACAGCAAGGAAAGAAATAGATTTGTCATCGTATGAAGCACGATTTCCCTGCCCTTGTGAGAAGGAGCTTTACCAAAAATGCTTCTGATACCATCTGGCCTGAAGAGTCGGAGAGGATAAGTACAAAGGCCAAAAAAACCTTGCTTGCATCGAAATCGCGGTGGGTTTTGCTGGAGGAGCTCCCATCGCATCCGTCCTGGAAAACAAACCCCAGCGTCCTCCCAAGAGCCGCACGCCGACTTCCCTGTGCACACAGGGCTGCATTGTTCCCTTCTGCTCCCTGCCCGCCCGCCCCTTGCTTTCTCTTAACTGAAACATTAATCAGAGGTTTTTCGATGACGCCTTTGTTCCGTGCCTGCACATCACCGAGCAGGGGAAGGTCCGGGCTCATGGCTTACATTCCTGGTGCCAACACAGAAATCCATCTTTATTGACAAAACTGATCGTCAATACGGCTCCCTCCAGGAGGACTTTCACCTGCTCCAGCCTGTGCAAGGCTTTAGACACATTAATATGACTTTGGAGGTGATGTTTACATATAAACACAGATAGGTGCGCAATCAAACCTTTCACAGATGCGCACTGGTCCAGTTAATATTAAACACCACCTTTGGGAGATATCTCTCCATTTCTACAGACCGAGAGGAACCTACCACATTCTTCTCATAGCTTCTTTGCAGGTAGCTGAAATAAAATCTCTTGCAAGTGGCTCTGCCACAGACCTGACCTGTATCCCCGAACAAAGCCTCTCTTATTCCGTGAGGCAAAGGGGAACGTGGGTTTTCTGATTCTCTCCATCCCGGAGTTTTCTCGGACGGAGACACAGGGTTTGAAGGTCTCTGTTCAGCGACCCCATAACAGGGGCTTTATCTGCAGGCTGGGATCACAGCCTCTGGCTAGGTCTGTCTGTGATGGAGCGTGTTTGCACAAACAATGCCGAAATTAAACCCCCAGAGTTCAAAACCTCATTGTCTGAAAAATGCTGTGTGAATCCATTTCCCCCCGCCCCGTCTAATAAAGAAGCAACATGTTTTCTTCCTGTTACAATAGAATGTGGTTCTACGTGATGCTGTTCCAGTGGTTTATACAAATTTAACCTGTAAATTGCTTTTTGATGGGTGAAATACAGCATGTGTGGGATGCATCTGAGTTCAGTTGTCCTTGTCATAGAATCATTGAATGGTTTAGGTTAGAAGGGACCTTAAAGACCATATAGTTCCAATCCCTCTGCCATGGGCAGGGACACCTCCCACCAGACCTGGTTGCTCCAAGCCCCGTCCAACCTGGCCTTGAACACCTCCAGGGATGGGGCAGCCACAGCTGCTCTGGGCAACCCCAGCCAGTGTCTCACCACCCTCACAGCAAAGAAAGGCGTCACCCCTCATCATGCAGAACTAGTCTGAGCACAACTGTGGCGCTGGACCCCAGGTTTGTGTGTCAGAGCCAGGGAGGACTCAGAGCTTGGGTGGTGGGACCCGGACAAGCAGTGACTCGGGACTAAGAGTGAGCAAGACCCTGTGTGCAGCTACCCAGGAGGACATGCGCATGGAGACAGCACGAGCACCTTAAGATAGCCAGAGGTGAGTCAAAGGGTAGAATTGCCTGTATGCTGTCCGTCCTTCCCCAGAGCAGCTCAAGGTCTCTGGCCCCAAATCCTCCATGAAGCTTTTTGCCAGGAGATTTCTAGCACCACGTTAAGAGCTCAGACCACACTGCTCTTCCCGATGCCTCGCTGCTCCGGCTGCACCACCAATGTGCCCCACTCTCTACCCACATGGGTTTATCTTTGTGTTCAAGCCCGGAGTGCTTAGGTAGCATCCATGCTCTCCTAGATGAAATCAAAGCAGGGTGTGAAATAGCAAGAGGAGGCAAAGGGCCTGGACACAGCCAGAATTTCACTTCTGCATCCCAAGCTGTGCTGGCAGAGTTCCTGCTGCCTCCAGAAGCAAAACGGTCTCATTGAACTGGGAGCACTGGTTGGGCCAGGGCTGAGCCAGCACTTAGCTGCAAGGTCTCCTTGTCCCTGGGGTCCTGTGGTGCCAGGGCAGGGTGAAACCCAAGGGAGTTTCAGCAATTATCATGCAAATCCCTAAGGATGCAAGACAGGCAGGATGGGTAGGGCTGGCTGCCGGGCCGGAGAGAGCAGCAATGACTATTCCCAGCCCGTGGTCAGAGCAGGGTTGGGCAAAGAAACGTCAGAGCATCCCACGTTCCTTGGGTGGGAGTATGGGCTGTGGGGAGGGGACAAGCTGGTGTCTTACAGGTGGATTTTGCCAGCCTTAAAGGTGGACAGCATCTTGCCTTCATCCCCTGGACTGCGAAATCCACCAGCGCTCACGACACCGGGATGTTTTGTGCCAGCCCCAGAGGGAGGGAGGCAGTGACATGGGAGCAGCATCCTTCTCTCCAACCAACTCATGCTGGGCTCCAGGGAGAAGATGTGAGCTAACTCAGTCCTGGTAGATTAAAACAACAACTCAGGGGTCCCCATACTCCATGGAGCAGGTTGTCCTCAAGGGACAAGCAAGAGGGCACTGTAGGCAAGACCTACGCGTCCTGCCATTGCTTGTGCAAATGAGTCCAAACCATCTCCCAAGCAAGGTCTGGACTCACTCTGAAGGTGTCATGGCTAGTAAGGCCCACACAAAAATCGTCCCTACGAACTAGGTTTGTAAAAACCCCGAAAGTGCTCATTTTGGTCCATTTCGTGCCTAGCTAGCGCATCTCGGTGCCTCGCTCTTAGGCAGAGGGTGGATCCTAGGTCAGGTACGTAGCTGCCATTTGAGCGGCTCTCACAGCCCCGTCAGCACGGAGAACCTGTTGGTCTTGTCTCACTTCCAGCTTCCTGCTTGACCTGCCAAGAGATGATCCTGAAAGGAGACATCTCAGCCGGACAGCCTCCTTGCCTGCCGGAAGCACGATGGGAGCAGAGAAACGTGTTCAGCCTCTCCTCCTTTTCTGCCGGGACCAGACCTGCCCTGTCTTCTGCTGGTTTCATCTTGAGCTTCCCCTCCTCTTCCTGGTCTAAGAGGCTTTTTCCTGCTCTGAACGCTTTCCAGTGTTTCTGATGTATCCTCCCACCACCGATCCTCCAACCCAGAAGCGGTTGTATTTCGCTGGCAGACACCCCAAGCCCCATGTGGGGTTAGCACCTACCCCAGCAATCACCACGGTCCTCTGCACCATGGGGGGACCAGTGCAAATACACTCATTTTCAGCAGCACAGCAGATGTGGAGCAAGGGCATCTCCACTCCCCGGGGCAGATTTTCCCCTCCTGGTTTGCAGGACAGGTCAGAGAGGCCACGAGATATTTGCTTTGACCATGAGGTAATGTCTGGGGTGGAAAGGTTGCAACAAAGACGCTTCCAGTATTTATGCTAGTGAGACCAGGAGCCACCGGCAAGCTGTGCTGGGCAGCAGTGTTGTAATGAGGAAAGCAAATGTTATGTTATATAGGTGTAATGAGCTGCTGCTGCTTTTTAATGCTGGGCCCATCCAGAGAGAAAAGCCTCCTTAAATAGTTGGAATTCCTCTGACCAGCACAGGGATGAGAGGAATAA
Organism: Burhinus oedicnemus; assembly: GCA_008921705.1. NCBI lineage: Eukaryota > Metazoa > Chordata > Aves > Charadriiformes > Burhinidae > Burhinus > Burhinus oedicnemus. The sequence goes on along the minus strand of VFFE01007541.1, from coordinate 38,478 downwards.
TATTTGAGAGAGGAACACACCCCAAATAACAGTGTCTGCGTGCTGGGTGGAAAGCAGAGAGCAGCCGGCATCTCCCGGCCACAGATGGTTCCCATCAAGATGAATTTTTTCTTGTTAATCCCAAAACAAGCTTGAGATATATTTTTATTTCAGAGTTAAGTGAAGAAAAAAAGAAACTCCAGCATGACCCCCTGTTTTTCTGGCCTCGCTCCCTGCTTGGCCTCTGCTCTGAGCAAGCACAGAAAATCCATTTCATGTTAGAGGCAGGTCCTAGCAGAGACCCTGAGACCAAAAACTCCTGGGGTGGTACTTCCAGCTCTTCTTGACCTGGAAATTTATCCCATTCAAGCTGGAAATGGAGGTGAAAATCTAAAGCCAGGACTGTCTCACTCTACTACTGAACTTAGCCAGAAAAGGGAACCTGAAAGAAGTATTAAAGTTTGACAAGAGCAAAAGAAGTCAACATAAATCTCCTTGGGGTTTGTGCCCCTGTCATGCGTCCGTGTCCTGCCTGTGGCCTGCTTTTCAGCAGGAAGAGAGGGGGAAGAGAAAGGAGGCCACATGTGAGAAAGCAAATAGGTTAATTCCCAGATAGGATGAAGGGAGGAAGATCTTCTGGAGGAAGATCTGGCTCTGCCCTGGTGCAGACAAGCAGACAAGTACCTGTGGAGGGGCAGGTCCCTTCACTGTCCCTTTTGAGCCTGTCATCATCCTAGGGGCTCATTTTTTCCCCAGTTTAGAGCTGAAAGAAAGGAGAGAGGAAAACAAGACCTTGATAAAAATAACGAGGACTCCTTTAGGCTGGCTGTGAGGAGCGTCCCTACCGCCAGCAAGTGCCTGGCAAGAGAGAGGGTGATTTGGGGATGTGTAAGTACAGCACCTTCTGGTGCACTCTGTGCTGTTCGTTAAGGGAACCGATGATATTTGGGTGTCTGTGGGGGTGTCAGCAAGGTTGTCCAGCATGGGGGACCTGTCCGTGCTGCAGCTCCCACCTTTAAATCTAAACCCAGCTTAGAAAATCAGGGATGAAGCCATGAGTTAATCCATGCCTGAAGCCATCACATGTGCTCAGGAGCATCTTTAGCTAAAAGAAAAAGCAATGATACAAACTGCATCAGTGGGGGGGACTGGGAATTAGTTATCCTCAAAAGGCATCCCAAAAGCAACACTTTGTGGACTCACCAGTCATTCCTCTATGGCCTCCCTGCCGGTACGGCATGTTGGGTGGCATGGTTCCACAGACTTGGTGTGATGGAGCTACGAAGAGGCACTCCTTGGCATGTCCCAGGACTGGTCTGTAAGGGCATCCATGGGTTAGGGATGCAGCACACCTCCCATCTGAAAGGACTGAGGTGGAGGCAGGGCCAGACTTTTCCTCATGGGGTGACACTTCTAGTCCATGGTGGCCCTGCTAGAAGCAACCCTACAATCATAGAATCATAGAATTGTTTAGGTTGGAAAAGACCTTTAAGATCACCCAGTCCAACCACTGACCCTACTCTACCAGCTCTGCCACTAAACCATGTCTCTAAGCACCACATCTACACCACTTTTAAACACATCCAGGGATGGTGACTCCACCACCTCCCTGGGCAGCCTCTTCCAATGGTTGATAACTCTTTCAGGGAAAAAAAATGTGGAGACCTGTCCTTGACAGCTCAGTGGGCTTCATTAACAGGAATTTGCTTTCAGACACATCTTCTTCCTGGGATATTTACGTTCCCTGATGAGGCTGGGCATCCCCCGCTCCTCTCTGGCACCTCCCGCCAGTGACTCGCCATGTGCAAACGCTGACTCATCGCAATCTCCCAACAGCGTCGGACTTCCCACGCTCTCCAAGACAGGGTGGTGGGAGGAGGAAAATGCTGCATTCGCCCTCCCCTGTGCCTTGAGGACACGTCAGAGGCCATTGCAGACACATCAGTGGGGTGGGGCAGCTGGGGCAGCACAAGCGCTCTTCTTCTGGACAGGGATGTACAGAGATAAGGTGATCTGGTCTAGGAGTTGCTGCCCAGCATGGGAACAGGTTGCCAACCATCAGCCAACATACAGTGGGACCAGCTCTCCAGGACATGCTTGTCTGGCTGAGAAGGACCCAGAGTAGGTATAGGGAGAAGGATTTGCAGAGGTGAGGAAGAGGATGGGTAAAGTCAGGGTTGGTGTCTTGCTTTGGGGTCTGCGATGGGTGGCGGCACAGACCTTGTAAAGTTAGGGAGCTCAGCTGCACGTATCACAGATTTCAGCACAGACGTCAGGAGATGATTATTCCCTACAAGGATAAAAATAAGTGGTTTCTGCAGCATACAGCACCACTGAAAAGGCTGCCAAGCTCTCGAGTCTGTGACCACCCACTGCAAATCCTACTGGAAAATTACAGCAAAACATGCATTCACTCGCCAGAGATGAGGTGGACTGCTCTCCTGGAGATCTGCAATGTAAATGGTCATCCAGGTATATATGGTCATCCTAAAAAATTATATTCCCTCATGCCATTGCAAGTTGTGGGCGACAATGCTCTCTGACCTGTTTCGTATGTTCATGTGAACAAGATGTTCCCTTCCGGACCAAACAAATAAGCTTTAGAAAGCATCCCAGGTATTTCACCTGAAAGATCCCATGATGAGGATGTCTTGGTGCGGTTGCGATCCAGGTGTCTGCCATACTTCTCGCACAGACAGACAGATACCATTAGCAAAAGAGAGGAATGCAGCATGGCTGGGCACTGCCCATCAGTGAGGCACTTCACCCCAGAACTGGTTGCATCCTCAAGGACTTCTTCTTGCCTGGTGTGAGCATCTCTGCCACATTTCACAGAGATGCGCCCACTCTCAGGTTGCCCCATGGCCAGGGCTGTATCTTGTTTATTTACGGCATAACATTTGGTTTTACTGCTCCTTTAGTCCTGGGCGATGGTCTGGCAGTCAGCTGTGCGTGACCTGGGGCCATGGAGCTGAGGAGCTGCAGCAATGGGTCCATCACCCTTCTGCTCCATGACTTGCTTTTGCCACCCACTCCCTCCTTTCCCATTCCATGTGCGTTTCAAACAGCCCAGGAGAAACCTGGGAGAGGTCTGGACACATAGAATCATGGAATGGTTTGGGTTGGAAGGGACCTTAAAGGCCATCTAGTTCAACTTCCCTGCAATGAGCAGGGACATCTTCAACTAGACCAGGTTGCTGAGAGCCCCATCCAACCTGACCTGGAATGTTTCCAGGGATGGGGCATCTCCCGCCTCTCTGGGAAACAGGGGCCAGTGTCTCACCACCCTCACAGTAACGAGTTTCTTCCTTATATCTAGTCTGAATCTCCCCTCTTTTAGTCTAAAGTCATTCCCCATTGTCCTATCACAACAGGCCCTGCTAGAAAGTTTGTTCCCATCTTTCTTAGAAGACCCCTTTAAGTACTGGAAGGCCAAAATAAGGTCTCCCTGGAGCCTTCTCTTCTCCAGGCTGAACAACCCCAACTCTCTCAGCCTGTCCCCCCAGCAGAGGGCCTCCAGCCCTCTGACCATATTTGTGGTCTTCCAGGTAGCAGCAGACAGCAGGGTCCTTTCCCTGCCACTCGGAGAGGGCAGGCCTAGAGCTGGGACAGGTCTCCAGGTGATACCACCATGTCACCTGCTCAGCACCAAACCTGGCTGCCAACACCAGCTGGCCCCATGGGATTTCTTCAGCAGGGTGATTTCTAACCACTTAACGACCTTTCTGCCTTTGGCTTTCACGCCTGGTCAAATTAATCTGTTAATTATGCTCTTCTGAATTAATGACACAATTAGGAATTCCAAAGTGTCTTACCTGGAGGTGAAGCCTCCAGATTTACCCATGTATAACCATCCTTCCAACAGCATCTCTGGAGCATTCTTCTTCCACCATGCGTTTAGAGGAGCGTTGTGTTTTAGATGTCCTTGTACTATTTTTAGAGTGAGGGATGCTCTGGACACATGGTAGAACTGAGTCAAACCCAGAATAGGCTGTGGCCATAGAGGCTTTCTTCTATGTGGATTCTCTAGTGTCTCGTAAGGGTTGTGCTTGTATTCAAGCCTTTCCCTCATGGGTCATTTACAACTTCTCTCTCCGTGCCCAGTTTCACAAAGCTTGGAGGCTGCTACTGCCCATGGAGTGCGTCTGAAATCAGCTCCTAAAGTGGGTTGGCTGGGACAAAGAAGAAGAAAGTGAACCCACCTAAGCCGTGTTTTCCCTCCGCAGCAGAAGCAGAAAGGATGTGCGATGCAGCGCCCGTGCCCATTGCTGGCCACTAAGGATTACGGGCTAGTCCAGAGCAGAAGGATTGTAGGAGTCAATCCCACTTAAGCCTTTCTATTTAAAGGAATAAACTACCCAGGAAAAGCAGCCTAAGATTAGAAACTCACAGGATTTCCTCAAATTCCAGCCATCAGCCAGAGATTCAGCCCAGGGGGTGGTTTATTATTCTCCCGGTGCATGAATCCTGCACCCCAGCAAAGTTAAGCACAGATTACGCTCCTCAGCTCCATCGCAGAACCAAAACCCAGGCTCAAAGCTGGTTTAATGCCGCTCCCTCTCTGCCTAAACCATCGCCGGTATTGCCTGATTGACAAGTAGTTCTTTAGGCAGGAACGTTTCGGCTTCGGTGGAGAGGCAGGAGCAAGGGATGTTTCCTACAAAGTGCACGCAATGGTTCGGTGCTCAGAAGGAGACTCTTGTGCAGGAGGATTTTTCGGAAAATGTCACGCTAAACAGAGTAAGGAGCAGAAATAAATGCAGGGGTGTGATTGCTTCCCACGGTCGGCGATAATAGCACAAACGCGGGGAGGTGGATGGCGAGTTTTGCTTGATCTCGAGGCGAAATGCCACGAAAGTAAATGTGAAACGGATGAAGAACTGATAGGGAAAACCCCAGAGGGTCGGAGAGGTGGTCGCTGCAAGGGAAGGAGACAGAGGGGTTTGGTGCGGATCCAGACCTCGCTCTGTTATGGTACTGTTACCGCGTAGCTCCAAGTGCTGTATCCAGGTCCTGAGGATGCTCCCAGACCCAGCAGCACAGATAAACCTTTGTGCCTGTGCCCGGCCCTCAACTATCAGCGACCGTGAGCCAACTGCTTGGGCGCTGGGTCTATAAAATGGGATAGTGACTCCCCGGGAGCTGGGGATGCTTTCTGCATCCTGCGGAGTGTTGGGGTTTTGGCAGTTGTTCTGGGGAAAAAAAAAGAAAAGGGGAAAAAAAAAAAAAAAGCAAGGGA
>VFFE01007541.1:11763-26550 GCA_008921705.1 Burhinus oedicnemus | reverse complement strand
CAACGAATTTTCAGAGTTGGAAGGGACCACGAGAGATCATCTAGTCCAACTCCCCTGCGGACGCAGGAATGCCTGGAGCACATGACTCAGGAATGCATCCAGGCAGGTCTGGAAAATCTCCAGAGAAGGGCACTCCACCACCTCCCTGGGCAGACTCTTCCAGTGCTCTGGCACCCTCACCCTAAAGGAGTTTTTTCTTAGGTTTGAATGGAACTTCCGATGTTCCAACTTGTGCCCGTTGCCCCTCGTCCTGTCACTGGGAACCACTGACAAGAGTCTGGCTCCATCCTCCTTCAACCCACCCTTGAGATACTTCTAAGCAAGAAGAAGGTCTCCCCTCAGCTTTCTCTTCTCCAGGCTCAAGAGTCCCAGCTCTCCCAGCCTTTCCTCATAAGGGAGGTGCTCCAATCCCCCAGTCATCTTTGTTGCCCTGCGCTGGACTCTCTCCAGTAGTTCCCTGTCCCGCTTGAACTGGGAATCCCAGAACTGGACCCAGTATTCCAGTTTTGGGCTCACCAGTGCCAAGTAGAGGGGGAGAATGACCTCCCTCCACCTACTGGCCACACTCTTCCCTCTGCAGCCCCGGATTCCATTGGCCTTCCTGGCAACAAGGGCACATTGCTGGCTCATGGATAATTTCCTGTCTACCAGGACCCCCAGATCCTTCTCCTCAGAGCTGCTTTCCAGCAGATCCACCCCTAGCCTATATTGGTGCCCAGCATTCTTCCTCCCCAGGTGCAGGACCCTACACTTGCTCTTGTTGAACCTCATTAGGTTCTTCTCTGCCCAGCACTCCAGCCTGTCCAGGTCACGCTGGATGGCAGCGCGGCCCTCTGGAGTGTCAGCCACCCCTCCCAGTTTGGTATCATCAGCAAACTTGCTGAGGGTACGCTCTGTCCCCTCATCCAGGTCATTGATGAATATATTGAACAAGATCGGGCCGAGTATTGACCCCTGGGAGACACCACTGGTTACAGGCCTCCAACTTGACACTGCTCCATTAATCACAACCCTCTGAGTTCTGTCACACAGCCAGCTCTCAATCCACCTCACTGTCTCCTCATCTAGCCCACACTTCCTCAGCTTCCTGATGAGGATGTTATGGGAGACAGCGTCAAAAGCCTTGCTGAAGTCAAGGTAGATGACATCTACTGCTCTCCCCTCATCCAGCCAACCACTTATAACATCACAGAAGGATATGAGATTGGTCAAGCATGATTTACCCTTGGTAAATCCATGTTGACCACTTCCACACCACAGGTTACAGGCCTCCAACTTGACACTGCTCCATTAATCACAACCCTCCCCTTACCTGCGCAACACCCTGCACCAACAGAGCAGCACATCGGGGAGTCACGGGGGAGTGTCGTGGATGCTATAAGCAAGCATGGCTGGGAGATTCATCCGCAGAGAGCACGGCAATCCCACAGTGTTCAATGGGAATGGCGTTTCCACGCAGGCAAAGCCAGGTCCCTGCAAAATCACTGCCTGTGCTTCCTTCTGCCAGGCTCCTCTCCCACAGCAGGAGAAACATCTGCTGACAACTACACAAATACTGTTCTTGCCACCAAGAATAATTTACCACCGGGCTGCCCACCCCAGGGATGCTGAGAGCTCTCTTCCGTCACCAGGAGCCTGCAAGCAGTTGCAGAGCCAATGCGACGAGCTGACCCGAGCTTCAGCAATCAGCTAGAATGAAGAAAGCCAAGCCAAGGATGGGAGAGAGGATGATCCCATCGAGAAGTAAGGAAAAGAAAATGTTCCCTGTGAAATGTGGTGCGTGCATCTATCTTTGCTTCATTTTTTTTTTCCCTCCTGGCCCCAGTCAGCCTTGTTTCTGCACGTGGCTCAGAAATATGGTGCCCTTATGGTGCCATTGGCCCTAGAAATGGCCCCAGGGGCTCCTGCAAGAGCCCATGGCCCCTCTCATCCTGTGTCCCCCTGCTCAGGACCTCCGCTGTCACATCGTGCCTCTGTTCTTCCACCCTGCACCAGTACAGAAGAGGCAAAAATATTTCATGCCGCACAGATAAACTGCTAGGGACATGGTTTAGTGGTGGACTTGGCAATGCTAGGTTAACGGTTGGACTTGATGATCTTAAAGGTCTTTTCCAACCTAAATGATTCTATGATTCTTGTTCCTGCCATCTATATGAAACTTTCCTTACACCACACAAAGACAAGCAGAAGTAAAACAAATTAGTCATAGCCACTTGGTTATGAAAAAAAAAAAAGGAGTTACAACAAAATCAAGGAAAAAACTAAGCCTGGGGCAGCTCAAGACAAGTTAAGACAAAGCAGGACTGGCAAACCCCATTCCCGAGGTCCTACAGACCCAGCACAAAGCTGCAACCTGGCCCTGGCAGTGGGAATGCTCGTTTACTGGGCTACAGCACCCATAATGGAGAAGAAGGAGCCCATGAAAGACCTTCATCAGGTCTATGACTGCTTTGTGCCAGGTCCTAAGTGACTCGCCCACCAGAGAGGGTGACAGAGTGGGGTCAGAGAGCGGGAGCTGCTCAGCAGTCCGCAGGCAGCCCTTGGCCAGGAGCGGAGGCAGAAAGCCACGGGTGGGAGCACTATCAGCCCTTCTGCAGAAGGAAGCCAGGGCCAAGAAGGGACCAGTGAACATCCATGAGCTCCAGAGCTCTGGTTCCTGCACCAGGAAGGTCAAACCCCATCTGCTGCCTGGACCTGGCTGGCTCTTTGATCTGCTCTCCGCCTTGCACTGGGGAGGACCGGCCTGGAAGAGCATTTGCCCCACAGCAAGTGGAAGGAGAGACACCTCTTCCCTGCAAAGGAAGGCTCTTTACTGGTGGCACGCTGTGGTCTGCAGGCAGTGCAGGCACAGGAGTCCCGTGCCACCACCAGCTGTGGGGCATCCAGGGGTTGTGTGGTGAAGACCAACTGCCTGCCTTGTCCTCCTTGGTCCCAAGGTCCCAATCCAGCAGAGGCGTGGGCTGTGGAAGGGGAAGGCTGGAGACAGCGGCACCGCTCACTCCGAGGCACGGTGCAGGAGCTGGGCAGTGGGGGGAGCAGTGAGACCGTATCATGGGACATAGAATCACAGAATGGTTTGGGTTGGAAGGGACACCTCCCACTAGACCAGGTGGCTCAAAGCCCCGTCCAGCCTGGCCTTGAACACCTCCAGGCATGGGGCAGCCACAGGTTCTCTGGGCAACCCCGGCCAGTGTCTCACCACCCTCACAGTAAAGAATTTCTTCCTAAGATCTAGTCTAAATCTCCCCTCTACATGGAGCAGGATGAGTGGGATGAGTGGGTTTGCCCCAGCCCGGGGCAGCAGCAGGTCTCCACACTCCTGGCAGCCAGGGGAGACCTTCCCTGGGGGACAAGACTTTGGGCCCTGCCGGCCCCGAGCTCTGCAGAGAGGGACGTTGGGTGGGTTTAGCTGGGACCTGGTGCTCCTCAGAAAGGGGACATTGTGGAGCCAGGTGGGAGCCGCATTTGGACACTGCTCGGAGGGGAACCCCCCGGGGCAGAGGCAGCAGAGCCACGGGCATTGGGGGAGTCTCTGCAGGAGAAAGCCCTGCCCAGGGCTGGTGTCTCGCCACCGGAATGGGGACGGGGTCTAAATTAATCCCGCAGCACGCTAATTTGATCTCTGTGCTCCCATCTCTCCGTTAGCTCCTGAATCTCATCCAGCCCATCTCCTCTGTCTCTACTATTTTTAAATCCATCTATTTCCGCTGCTCTCTCTTGCTTTGGTGCAGCCTTTTCCATACGCTTCACTGACACAGCCTGAAAAGTCCTCTTAAATGTAATTGTTCTCCCAAGGGTAGGCATCAGCTCAGCCAGGGATCAGACAGCGCTCAGGGACAACAGCACAGGGATTGTGCTGTTTCTTGCGGTTTTACGGCACTTTTTGAAGTATGGGAATCTGTCGGCCACGGCCACACGCAGCCAGAAGTGTATTCCCAGTGCAGGATTCGGGGCGTGGGATTCGGGCTGGTGTAGGCAAGAGAAACCCTGGTGGCCATCAAGGCTGGGGGAGGCTTTCGCCTTGATGTCACCCTAGAGGACAATGATCGTGCTGACCCTAGGGAAACAGGGGTGACATGAAGGCACACAATTTTTCTGTTTGTCTGAAGCAAGACAGCTGAGGTTCTCCAGCTAAAGGGAGAATGCAGGTGATGAGGTCCTACAGGACCTGCTGGAGAACATGGTGCTGTAATGTCTAGTGCTTCTCTGCAATCTCATTTCCATGAGGATTTACTTGCACCAACTCTACATCAGCCCTGTGACACCCAAGATGGTTCCTGCAGGACTTTTTGGGTGTCTCCCCGTCCTGCTGCCTGGTGACCCACCTGCCACTTCAAAGCCCCTTCCATATGGTGACCGCAGACCTTTCCGCAAACGCTGTGGCTCAACCTGCCATCAGGAAAGCTTGAGGCAGCTGTGAATCGCTTGATTCAAAGGTACGTGGTGACTCAGTGGCAGAGCCCAGAGCGCAGTCATTGTGCATCCCACATTTTATGAACGTGCCTCCAGCAGATCCAATCATTCTATTAGCCGGAATCAGGGAGAAAATCATTGTTAAATAGTGAATTCATCAAGACAGGCGCTGACACAGTGACTGAAGATATTTCTGCATGTGGGTGTGTTTGAAAAATGGGGGGAAACCAACTAAGCAGTTTGTTTGATGCCTTTAATTTGTTTTAATTTTCTTTGTCTGAAAATGATATTTGAGGCTACATTAAGCCCTTTTTTACTTCAGAAGAATATTGAAATGAAGAAACAAAATGTTTCCTTCAAATTAAGTGTTGTGGATTTCTCTTTTGGCTAGAAAATTGCCCCTTCTGACTTCATTTGTCCCAAATGAACAAAGAATTTGATCTCCTGGAGTGACCCTTGGGGCAAAAACTCCACTTGTCCCAAAGCTGTGCATGTGAAGTTGGAGAGGTTACACCACCATCAGCAGAGTGCCATTTCCAGCAGGTAATTCTGCCCACCATAGGCATACAGGAAATATCTAACGTTTCATTTTGAAAGCCACATGAGTTGTGTAGGGTCATGATACCCTACAGATACTTCCACCACCACTGAGACCCCTAAAACATACTGCACTGGGCTGTCTCCCTGGTTTGCAGAGGAGGGAGGAGAAAATGGCTTCATCCATACCCAGCATCCAATACCTGCCAACCTCCAGCTTCTCATCACTCATCAGACTCTTGCTCCAGACCAGTGAGTAGCCCCCAGCAACCCCCATGTGCGGTCAGCTTTCTGCACGCCCAGAGATGGGGCTGACCCTATCCCAGGGGACCTGATTTTGTGACCTTGGTGACCACATTGGTGACGTCCTAGACATGTGGGACATCAGTTTTCCTTTGTTTTAATGAGCTTTCCACCAACATGGCAAGAGTAGACTGGAAACGTGAACCACCAGCTCCCCGGCATTGCTCTTTTAGCCTCTTCTCACTGCTCCATCCACGTTTACCCTTGTCTCCACTTGAGATCCAAACCTGCTGCTTTGTAAGGTGCCTCCCCATTCTCCCTCAATTCCCTACGGTGACCACTGAATGAATCAAACACAGGAGACTTTCCCAGCACCAAGACCAACTCTGGCCTCCAAAAGCACTCTCAGCAATTTCTTCCACGGAGGAAAATCCAGATGTTTCTGTCCTGGGTTTCTGAATGCTCTGGACTCTGCTGCCCACTTCTCAGGGTGATTGTGTGATGATGATGCCATAGGAGAATCGAGACCCCCTCACTGGCTGTTATGATATACAGGCAACTCGTCATCTGCCTGCACTTCCTAACACCAGCAACGACCAAATAATTCACCACCAAATCAACTCGCAAGTGGATTACCCCTGGGTTTGCATGAACAGGACGAGGTGTGAAGAAGGGTGAAGGTGGAGTGGGGATAAGGCAGAAGGAATAGGGCAGCCCCTTCGGTGAGCAATGCCACCAGGCTTGTTGTCCAACTCCCCTGCCAGAGCAGGGTCACCTACAGCAGGTTGGACAGGAACACATCCAGGCGGGTTTTGAATATCTCCAGAGCAGGAAACTCCACCACCTCTCTGGGCAGCCTCTTCCAGTGCTCTGCCACCCTCAAAGTAAAGAAGTTTTTCCTCATGTTCAGGCAGAACTTCCCGCGTTCCAGTTTGAGCCCGTTACCTCTTGTCCTGTCACTGGGCACCACTGAAAAAAGACTGGTCCCATCCTCTTGCCACCCGCCCTTTAGATACTAAGCATTGATGAGATCCCCTCTCAGTCTTCTCTTCTCCAGGCTAAAAAGACCCAGGTCTCTCAGCCTTTCCTCATCAGAGAGATGCTCCAGTCCCCTGAGCATCTTCATAGCCCTCTGCTGGACTCTCTCCAGCAGTTCCTTGTCCTTCTTGAACTGGGGAGCCCAGAACTGGACACAGGACTCCAGATGTGGCCTCACCGGGGCGGAGTAGAGGGAGAGGAGAACCTCCCTCCACCTGCTGGCTGCACTCTTTTTCATGCACCCCAGGATACCATTGGCCTTCTTGGCCACAAGGGCACGTTGCTGGCTCATGGGCAAGCCTTCCTCAATGCCAGGCAAGCCTTCATTTTCACTGCACCATAAGATGTTCCCTGGCATTCGATGTTCACTGCCCAATAGCCGTGATATGAATTCTCCAGGTGTACAATGCTCACAGACTTCAGACAACCCAAGATGAGCCGTCACAAGGGAAAAACATAATCCAGCCTGGAGGTGGATTAGCAGCTGCAGGTCAGGCCTAGAAAGAGGTTCTACATGTGCTCTAACATGAGACCTGATCTCAGACTTCCTCCATGGTCCAAAGAAGGACCTAGATTCATCTCATGAGGTTCCCCTCTCTTGGGAGAGACCCACACATTTCATTGAGGTGCTTGAATGATTCTGAGCCCTTTGGATATGTTAACCAAAGTGAAAGTCATGGCCCAACATGTCCTCTCTGTGAATTATCCCCTGCTAGTCACATTGCGGGAAGTTTGTACTAGGAGTCCCACCACAGACACGTGCTCAAAGCAGAGGCCCAAGGTCTATGGAAGAGATGGAGAAATGGCTTTTCTCTACCTCCTGCCGCTGTGTCCAGACAGAGAATGGGAAAGGGTTAAAAAAAAAAAATTAAAATTTGAAGAATAAAAACAAACAGGAAGAAAAATTGGGAGAAAGAGATGCTCACGGAGGATTCCTGAAAAAATGTGAAATCGAACCTGGAAATCTGGCATGAGGGTATTCATGAGTCAAGGTGAAAAGACGACACCAAACGTTCTGCATTTTACTCTGCAAACCCCTCAGCACAAGTGTGTTCACTGAGAAAACAGATTCCCGTGCCACTGCGATTTCCCACGTGGATGCTGCGTCTCTGAAGAGGTACCCGGGAGTTCTCCTAGAAAAGGACCATGACGGGAGTGCTTGTTAGGTGGGTCACAGCTCTCAGACACAGCACCAAAGGAGGCTGCTGGGGCAGGAACCATTTATGGGCTTGAACGGAAACCGGGATTCTGGATCTGGAGATCTTTCAACTGTCTCCCACCTGGAAGCAAATTCGGCTTGTTTACAAATTGTACAAGGTACAAATTACACTTCCTCCATGATTTTGCATGTCCAGCACACAGCTTTGCCATTGGAACTGCAGCCAACCATAACCACAGCTGGGTATTACCGTATCCCACAGATACCTGTGGCCTTGGAAGTTTAGGATTTGGGTGTTTCCCTTTAAATGAGCTGCAGCCCTTGATTCACGTCCTGAACTACGCAAAGCTCAAGAGCTGCCTTTCATTCTTTGCTGCTTCTTCTCTATGTTCGGGCAGCAAATGAGCTTGAAATAAATCCCAGCTGGATGGGGCTGAGCCAGATCCATGCAGGAGAGGGCAGGAGAGGAGAAGGGCGGCTGTAAGAGGCTTTGATTCACACGTGTCTTTCTAACCATGGCATCCCCCTGGGTACCAAACCAGGAGTGACCACGGGGAGATACAGATCTTGTTGTCAAAGTCAACGGAGTCCAAAAGTGCAAATGATTTTAAAGACTGAATCCAAGCTGTTTGCGCGTGGCTGGTAAACATCCAGCATCCCCCTGAAGGTAATGAGGAGTGAAACAACGGTCCTCATTCATCTAATCCTCCTACCCCACCTCTCCCACGTTTGCCCAACCACCTCTGCCCCACGCTGAACAAGAGACCTTCTGTGCAAAACCAAATTCATCAGCACCGATGCCTCCTCCAGTGTTGGAAACAGCCTGTCAAACCCCGGGTGCTATGCAAGAAATGTTTAATTTGCTGTGTGTGGGGCCAAAAGCGTGAATGCTGCTGCCTTTGGGCAGCCCAGAAGCTGAAGGTGCAAAGAGAAGCAGTCTGTGCATCTCCTCCCGCTGAAGGAGACAGACAGCTCCGTGCTTAAAACACAATTTGGACATCGACATCGGAGAAGTGTCATCAATCATAGTCCCGTGGTGCTAGGGGCTACAGAAACACAAAGCAAGAGCCTGTCCCTGCCTGGGTTTTATGACAGACTGACCAGAAGAGGGGAGAGAAGACAAGGATACAGAAGACTGCTCTGTGGCTATAAGAACCATATAGCCTGCCTGGCCATGAGATCCATCTCTGTTGGATGAGATTTGAGCTGGGGTAATCACAGGGGCTCAGCCCTGCTTAACTGCAGCCCAGAAGACCAATCATATCCTGGGCTACGTCAAAAGAAGCATGGCCAACATGTCAAGGGAGGTGATTCCGCTCCTCTACCCTGCTCTCGTGAGACCCCACCTGGAATAGTGTCCAGCTCTGGAGCCCCCAACTTAAGAAGGACATGGACCTGTTGGAGCAGATCCAGAGGAGGCCACAAAGATGATCCAAGGGTTAGAGCCCCTCTGCTGTGAGAACAGGCTGAGAGAGTTGGGGTTGTTCAGCCTGGAGAAGGCTCCAGGGAGACCTTAGAGCCCTTCCAGTATCTCAAAGGGGCCTACAAAGAAGCTGGAGAGGGACTTTTTACAAGGGCGTGTAGTGATAGGACGAGGGGTGATGGCTTCAAACTGGAAGAGGGGAGATTTAGATGAGATCTCAGGAAGAAATTTTTCACTGTGAGGGTGGTGAGACACTGGAACAGGTTGCCCAGAGAAGCTGTGGCTGCCCCATCCCTGGAGGTGTTCAAGACCAGGTTGGACGGGGCTTGGAGCAACCAGGTCTAGTGGGAGGTGTCCCTACCCATGGCAAAGGGGGTGGAACTAGATGATCTTTAAGGTCCCTTCCAACCTAAACCATTCTATGATTCTGTGAAGTGCAGCTGGCAAAGAGCAGCTCGACATCCTGGGATATTAGACCTCCAGGCAGATCAACTCTCCAGGGAGCAAGAAGATGCCTATGTGACTCCCTATAAAGTACTCAGCATCCTTTTGGAGAAGGAATGCAGCACAAACCAGTAAAACTTGTACAGGACCCATGGTGCAGGATGTCTGGCTCTGGTTCTGCTCCAGATTGGTCTCCGTGCCTCAGTTTCCCCAACTCATAAGCCAGGACAATCAGCCTTGCCCATTTTCATAAAATGTTTGGACATCTGCAGATGCAGATCTTCACGTGTGACGAGTCAGATCTTCCCTTGTGTGACTCAGCTCGCAGATGCCATCACAGTGGCCATCTCCCATTGAAGAGCTACAGGGCTTCCCCTGCTCCAGGATCCATACTTGCTGTTCTTACTGCAGCAACGCAGCCACAGACATCTCCTGAGTGCCTGACTATTCCCACAACAACATACTTCTCTGGTTTTCTAGACCTGTTTGGGAAGGCCAGGAAAAAAACCCTTTCTAGATTAAACACTTCTCTTAGCAATGGAGGGGTCACCGCAATATTTTCATCAGTGCGTCATGAATGTATATAACCTCTGGTCTATGTGATGATGTAAGAGAGAGACAAAGGCCAGGGTATATTTACCTGCAGTGGCCAAACTGCTGCCAACACCCACAGTAGCTAATTTCATAGAATCATAGAATGACAGAATGCTTACAGTTGGAAGGGACCTTAAAGACCATCTAGTTCCAACCCCCCTGCCATGGGCAGGGACACCTCCCACTAGACCTGGTTGCTCTAAGCCCCGTCCAACCTGGCCTTGAACACCTCCAGGGATGGGGCAGCCACAGCTTCTCGGGGCAACCTGGGCCAGGGTCTCACCACCCTCACAGTCAAGAATTTCTGCCCAAGATCTCTAAATCTCCCCTCTTTCAGTGTCAAACTGTTGCCCCTCGTCCTGTGGCTCCACTCCCTGATCCAGAGTCCCTCCCCAGCTTTCCTGGAGCCCCTTTGAGGCACTGGAAGGGGCTGGAAGGTCTCCCCGCAGCCTTCTCTTCTCCAGGCTGAACCCCCCCAACTCTCCCAGCCTGGCCTCCCAGCAGAGGGGCTCCAGCCCTGGCAGCATCTGGGTGGCCTCCTCTGGCCCCGCTCCAGCAGGTCCATGTCTCTCCTGTGCCGAGGCCCCAGCGCTGGAGGCAGGGGGGTCTCCCCAGAGCGCAGCAGAGGGGCAGAATCCCCTCCCTGGCCCTGCTGCCCACGCTGCTGGGGATGCATAGGAACAGCCAAAAGGCACTTCCACCCCCTACATCCCATCCCAGGTACCTGTCAAAGGCTCCAGGTTCCCGGTGGCCAGGACACCAGCTGAGTGTAACAAGACTCAGCCACGCGCACGGCTCAAACCCTTCAAGACTTGCTGTCTCCAATGGCCGGAGGGCAATCTGCGAGGACGAAGCAAAGAAGAAATATTTGCCACGGCTGGATGTATTCTTTTGGGCTTTCCGTGAAAACTGCCGCAGCTGTGGTTAATTCTAAAATGGGAAATAGAGAAAAGTTCACTGGACGATCGACAACTTCCCTCCCTGCAAGTTATAAAAGAAGGAAAATGGAAACCTAACAGTGGGTTTCGCTTCTAAAATTAACATAATTCTCCCCGACGCATGTATGTGGCTCTGCAATACCAGCAGCACAAACCCCGGCGCTCGGGCAGGAGAGAGATCTGACCCTGGAAAAGTCTTTAATGTGGGGATGTAGCCCGTTGACATCTGGAGCAAAACGCTAGCGGCCCCTTCTAAAGATGACGCTAAGCGGACGTCGCTCCGCAAGAATGCATCAGGGTTGCATCATGTGGGCTCCTTGAATTTTCCAGAAATCCCGCCTGCCGCCTCTTTCCTGCCAAGTTTTCACTGAAAATCTATACAGCGGCTAAGAAACGCACGCTGCGATTCTCTGCCGGCGTATTTGAAACCGGCAGGGGAAATTTAGGCTAAGCAGAGTACGTGGGGGTTTGATGCCTGGGGACACGCGAAAGGCATCTCTTTTTGCTAAGGGTCCCGCACGCAGAACCGGTATTCTGGGATATAGGAAACTTCAGACAGACAGAAATACATGGTTAAACGTATTAAACATTGCGTGTGACGCTACGTATCTGCCACGCACTGCAAAATGGCATCAGAAATGGCATTAAAGTTGCAAAAAGCACTGAAAAGCTTGGAAAGGCCAAATTCAGTTCAGCTGGGTAACTTTCGCTTGAGCTCAACCACTCTTACGACCCAGAGAGCAAAGAAACGCTCAAATGCCTTATCTCTGCTCCCACCGACGCGTGCTCGATCCTCCGCCAGCCGCTCCCCTCGCCTGGGAGACTGCTCTTTGCCTTCTGCAGATACATCCCAAACCGCCACGAGGGTTCAACTCCCCGACCGACTTTGGACCTAGGTGAAGGGACCTGATCCGTGTGACACTCGCCTGCCGCCTGGGTGCCTGGTGGCATCCCAAGCAAAGACGCAGCAACTCAGATCTGGACACAAACTTGGTTTGGTCCCACCAGACCAGCGCAAGAAGGTCACCAGGGTTGGGATAATCAAGAGCTTGTGGTCTCTGGACCCTGGGAAGGATGAAGCCCCTTCTCCTGTTGTATCTCTCTGGGCACCTTTTCTGTTGCCTGTGTAAGAGTGGAAAAGACGAAGAGGCTTCCAAGCCCCTTCCCAAGCATCCCTTTGCTTACATATCCGCAGCACGTGGGCGATGAGAAATGTACGTGCCGTTGGCTCCTGCTGGACCGCTGCCCGGTGCAGGGGGGGAGGATGCCGAGCCCGGCGTGTCTTTCCTCAGATCCCTCTCTCCCTTCCTCCTTTCCTCCCATAAAACTGCTGCGCCAAGCGCCCCAAAGTCCACAAGGCAGCAGAACCCCCATCCCTGTCCTGCGCTCAGCGCCCCCCCATCCCATTGGCACCACCACTGGCGGTTGGGGACCCAGTTTCCAACAACCGAGCCACTTTGAGGGACACCAGTTAAGACTGGGGAGGCAGGCGGTTGGGTAACTTGTGTGCCTACGCGCCCGTGGATGTGCACACGCGTGCACACACGTGCACACGCGTGCACACGCGTGCACACGCTGAACCCACCCCGCCGGCCCCCCCAGCGCCGCTCTGCGCTGGAAGCCGAAGATTGGCTGGCGGAGGATCTGGCTCCAAGCAAGGGTCGGTTTTAGGGGCGTTTCTGTTCCAGAATAAATGGTTTCCTTTTACATCCCGTTTCCTTAGAAGAGGCCTGAAACGTCGCTGCGGCGGCGGGGGCGTGGGGGGTTGGATGCGGGTCTGCGCCTCCTCTCAGCTTTCTGACAGCTTCGACCAAATTTAAAGGAGAGGCAGAGAGCTCAGACCTTTCAAACTCCTGTGCGCTTCTCGAAAACAGGCAGCCAGGAAGAGCTCTGACGTCTCGGCGGGCAGGAGCTCAGCTTTTAACGAGACATCGGAGATTCCTCCTGGCAGCCCCTACTCTGAACACACCGACCTCCCCGTTCCCGGGCCTTCTCTGCTCGTATTTTACAATAAAAGGTCAAAAGCTGGAAATGGCGCGGTCCTCCCTGCCTGCCTGCCTCGGGCTCCTCGCAGTGGGGAAGCTGAGGCTACGGCACCCCGAATCCCTGGTCTCGCCCAGCTCTCGCAGCCTGCCCTTGAGACGACCCTGGCGTTCGTGGGGCTGACGTGGCTGAAAAACTGACCACTTTCTCTTTCGGTTAAATTTTGGGTGGATCCAGATGGTCCCAGTCACTGCGAGGCAGAAGGGAGGGGGTGAAGAATGCATAACACCAGTCCAGCCAGCCTGGAAAGGGTATCCCAGTGTCCTGAGTCCTGTATCAGTGTAGGAAGAGCATGGGATCCAGTGGCCACATGGGTCCTCCCAGCTTGCCACCCAGGGATGGCAAACTCTTGCCCTTGAGCTGCGGCCGTCCACAAGGACCCCATCTCCTCCCCCCATAGCCCGGCTCCCGGGAAGGTACAGGATTCAGGGGTTTGCAATCCGACCTGCCATCACCCATGCTGGACCTCCGCCGAGGCCGCGCAGATGCCATCCTTTCCACCCGAAAGCACCGGAGGAATTTCCCCCCGCCTCGACATGTTGGCAGGAGACCCTGCGGATTTTGAACTTTTCTCTGGGCGTATTAAACGGGGATTACAAACTGGGATGGAGGGAGTCTCCCTCCTCTGTGCCCTGTGGGAAAGCTGCAGCTGGGGCCTCGCTAACCTGTCATTCCTTGTTCACACATCCCGGCATACCTGCGGGGTACCACGGATGGAGAATTCCCTCCCTTCCAGGGCAACCACGCGTTGGTTTTTTTTCCTCCTCTTCCTTTTTCTCCTCCATCACATCTGCTGAGGGAGCCAAAGCCGAGCGGTGCTTTGCAGAGGACAGGTGCATCCATGGGCTGGATTCGCACCTTTGGGGGATATAAACCCACCCCGTGACCTCTCAGAAAGCCAAGGGCCAGCATCCTTAGCTCCGGGCACAGCAGGCTAGCAGAGATGTGAGTTTGGCTCGTCACTGCTGCAGACCAGACAGGCCAGGGCGCAGATCCACGGGACGCTCAGCCTTTCAGCTTCACTGCCGTCCTTTGTCTGCTGTCTATTCAGACAAAGCTGGTGCCTTCCAGCTCCAGCCAAACCGGGACCCGGGCCCGGCTGCAAGCCCTGCGATTCCGCCCGAGTCCGAGACATCGCTGCCTGCGAAGCCATCGCTCCGTGACGCCTTGAGCTGCGTGAACGAGTTCAGAGTGGCAAAGGAGGACGTTGCATAGGGAACGTTAAAGCCCCAATCCTGAACTTGCCCTTGAGCTGAGCAGAGAGGCAGAATCCCTCCCAAAGCCCTCGCATGCGGGTACCCGGTGAGCTCTGGATGAGGAACCCCTCACCCAACACGTGCTTGATTTGCCCAGAGGTGAGGCCACGGTGTTTGAGTGCTACTGGGAACCTGAGACTGGAGTCATGCTGTCCCCAGCCCCCACGGCTCCTCACGTGGGTCTCGGAGATGACCTCAGGCTGGATCCCTCCATCAGCCACGGCTACTTCCAGGCTCCATCCACCACGGCTGCCTCCAGGCTCCATCCAGACCCATCTGCTCTGGTTTGGGGAGAGATTTGGCTGATGAAACTGAGACACGTGCGAGTTCCTCTGCAATCCCAGACGGATCGGTGATGACACTGCTCCTGGGATTGAGAAACGGTTCGGGGAGGGTGGAAGTGATTTGAGAAGGTTTGAGCTGACCTCCGGAGGGTTTCTTTAAGGCTGGTTCACCTTCTCTGTCCATTCCTGCTCATGAGGTGAGAAAAGGATGCCCAGCAGATGCGGGTGGGAGAAGCGAGCAGCGGTGCGGAGGGAGGGGAGCATTCACATCAGTGCTGCCTTTGTCTCACCCTTGCAGGCAGGGGAGATAACGCCGTCACCAGGATGGGGGGACACAATGGGGACGTGCAACTTTGGGAATTTGACTGTCCCAGGCTCGTTGCATCCTCTGCAGAAAGGTTAGATGCATTCAAGG
>VFFE01007535.1:432640-609379 GCA_008921705.1 Burhinus oedicnemus | reverse complement strand
CCCCCTGCCCCGCTCTCACAGAGCCCCAGCGGATTTATTCGGGGTTTTTTTTATTGTGGTTTTTTTTTTTTTTTTCTTCTCCCCCATCGTGCTGTATGTATTGGTTTCTCTTGCCACCTGCCATGGTTAACTTTCTTGTGACTCGGTTTAACTCTTGAGATCTACATGGATGTTGCTAAGAGCACTTTTCTTGCCTTTGCTGTCCCTTGCTGGGATCGGATTTCATACTTACTGGACTTTGTGTGCCTGTATGTGTGTTCTGAGTGTCTTGAAATTTTGCTTTCCTTTACAAGAGCTATGCATTAATTGTAACCAAGGTAAGACTCGCTGTTCTTGTTCCCTCATGTGCATGTCTAAATTCAGTATTTCTTTAAAAATGAAGTATGTATTTTCTTTTAAACGGTGGAGTCATATGTAGTCCTTCCATTGATTAGTACTTGTGAAAAAGAAGCATAGAACTTGCAAAAAATTGACCTATTTAGCAGGAAATCTAGCTTGGCTTTCTAAACTGATTTGCTTTTCTCTGTTGCAGCTTCTGTGATGCTCAAAAGAATAATTTGTCTTATGTTGTTTTCCCTTTTGACAGACCTTTGAATGACCATAGGCTTGGCTTGACCTTGATTTTGATGGCTTTGTTGGAAGATCTAATGGTGTGATTGCATTTCATGAAGTGATTGCTCTCCAGCCTCTGTGGCTTAGGGTGTAAGCCACGTTTGCCACACTGTCACTCATGGACAAATCAGATTTTTTTTAAACAAACCTTTTGGCTATTTTTCTTTTCTCACTTCCCCTTTCCTCCCTGTTTCTCCTTAATGTTGGGAGCCTTATTCTACACTTTGATGTGATTGATAGTCCTGCTGCTTCGTGCTGCTGATTTCTGTTTTAAAGTACAATGGCTCTAAGTGGCAACTGCAGAACTTACCTTCCTCCTCGAGAGCAGGGGACTGGGCTGCACTCCTTCCCAGAGGTAGTGGAGCTAAATGTGGGCGGCCAGGTTTACTTCACTCGCCACTCCACTTTGGTTGGCACCCCTCATTCCCTGCTGTGGAAGATGTTCACCCCAAAGAGAGACACAGCCAACGATCTGGCCAAGGACTCCAAGGGAAGATTCTTCATCGACAGAGATGGTTTCCTCTTCCGCTATATTCTGGACTATCTCAGGGACAAGCAAGTGGTTCTGCCTGACCACTTCCCAGAGAAGGGAAGGCTCAAGAGGGAGGCTGAGTACTTCCAGCTCCCGGACTTGGTCAAACTCCTGACTCCCGATGACAGCAAGCAAAGCCCCGATGATTATTGCCACAGTGACTATGAAGAGGTCTCCCAAGGCAGTGACACGAGAATATGCCCACCCTCATCACTCTTACCGCCTGATCGGAAGTGGGGATTCATTACCATCGGGTACCGGGGGTCGTGCACTATTGGCAGGGAGAGCCAGGCAGATGCCAAATTCAGGAGAGTCCCAAGGATTTTGGTTTGTGGAAGGATTGCTCTGGTCAAAGAGGTCTTTGGAGAAAGTTTGAATGAAAGCAGAGACCCAGACAGGGCTCCAGAAAGGTACACCTCCAGGTTTTATCTCAAGTTCAAGCACCTGGAGAGGGCTTTCGACATGTTGTCTGAGTGTGGATTCCACATGGTGGCCTGTAACTCCTCGGTGACGGCTTCCTTTGTCAACCAGTACACAGATGACAAGGTCTGGTCCAGCTACACTGAATATGTCTTCTACCGTAAGTACAAGACATTTCTGAGGGAAATGTAACTACCTGTTTTAAGCTGCTGTTTTCCGTTGACTGTACAATTCTCAAAGCACAAAGAGTGCAAATTTCCTTGTGTCTGCTGCAGACGGAGGCTTTATTTAGATCTGGGGGGATACGCTTCAATTTAAGCTTTGAAAATGTAAAGCAAGGTTGAACTCCATGGCTTGGTCTTGGCTAGGTGGCAGCACAGACTGCCAAAAGCACCCCATCCCTGTGGCTGAAGGATGCTGCTGTCTCTGGCTGTGTAAATCAGCCATCTGACTGCCTTGCACACTTCCCCAGTACGTGCAGGATGCAATATAAGCCTTGCAAACATACTGCAGATTTAATTACAGAAAATCTTCAAATGGGATCCAATTTACAAAGGTAATAGCTGCTTGATAATAGTCAAGCACAGTCAGCCAAGCCATCTGTCAATGAACCTGACACACTTGCACACAGGGAAGCGAAAACGAAATCCCATCCCCCTGGCTGCTTTTCAACAGGGGGCCTTCTCGGATCCAGCTGATGTGCTCTGAAATGAGGGCTCAGAGCAGAGGGAGGCAAGTTGCTGCGCCTTGTTATGCAACATGCCTATGAAAAACAAACTCTCCTCATAATGTGAAGTACTTGCCCTGCTTACCGCAATCACATCAGATCACATACTGTTGGGGTAATTTTAGCTGATAGCTCTAGCAGGCTCATTAACTTTCTAAGTTGATGTTCAGGTAGAGGCGCCGTTACCAATGGTAACATGAGGGTAATTTTGATCCTCTAATTCTATATCAGAAAATAATTTCAAAACTGCTGTGCTTAAATATTTGAGAGGTTCATGAGGCTGTTTTCCTCCATTTTCATTTCAGGAGGGTGAAGGACGAACATTTCCTTGGTCCGTTTGTAGAAATGGGCTTTAGCTGGCTGCTGCTTTGAACAGTGGGGTTTAGAGACGGATAATAATTTCTGTGCCGGCTGACCTGCTGCACTGTGTGCTGTGCTTACAGTTAGCAGGCTTGGTAACGTGGAGAGCTGACAAAAGTTTTAGATGAAAGATGTATCAGGAAGTGAATAGTTTGTGTGTAATACTGGATTCAGCGCCATCTACTCTTGTGTCTGGGCTCAACAGGCAGCCCTAATCTGCTTATGTAATGATGCTTAAGTTAGCATCCTGAAAAGCCATCTGTATTTTTGACATGCATAGATTTACTTAAAATCAGTTTTCTATCTGGATTTCTTAGCAAAATGGTTTTAAGGTCATGGATCTGCATATATTCTGGCAGGGATGGATGATTTCTATTATTAGGCTTCTTCTGTTTGAAATCATAGTGTCTTGTACAAGTTATAGGAGGAGAATTAATGTAGTTAAAGGAATGGATTATAATAAATTGTGTTTGTATTTATACTTTAAATCAGAAAAAAATATAAGTTCCTCATAGGCACAATGGTTTGCTAATTGAAGAGAGGATGAAGGTAGGTTTTACATGAATTAGCAAGCACAGACTGCTGATTTCCGTATTACTCAAATTTTTACCCTCAAGGATTGCTCTTTGCTTCCATATCACTACAGCGAGGGTTAGGTACTGAGATGAGAGGTACCTTAAAAATTTTGGAGAGTGAAAGTCTATAGTAGGTGTCATAAAATCTTCTCTCACCAATGCAGGGAAAGCCCAATCCAATTAAAGTTCCTGGAAAGAGTCTTATCCAGTTCAACAGGCTTTTCGTTTGTCTCATCAGTTTTGTGGATTTTTGACACGGATACAGTTTCAGAGATGGATTTTTCAAAGGGTTCTTCCCTAGGTAAAAGCTAAAGCAATGACCGTGGTTCCAAATCACTCTTTTATTTTGATCCAAATCATTCTGTTACGCTCTGTGCCATTTGCTGCTTGCTGCGATAGAGCCGCTGGTGGGCTGCAGAGGTTCTCCGGCCACGTGCTTGGGGTCTGGCTGCAGCCAGCTGACGTGAGAGCAGGCACAATATCTACAGAATTCACCTGGAGCAAAAGAACCCCCTTTCCAAATCTCCCCAAATCATTTCATTTGAAACTTTGAGGACCAATAAAATTGACATCTTGCTTTCTAGTGAAACATTACAACTTCTCTGCAGCTGCTTAGCCATAATTATTTAATTAGAAGCTGCCAACTGTGTCTATATAAGCATTAATTCATCAAGCTGTTGTGATGAGGTTAATGGGCCTAGACATGGATGGTGTCTAATACAACTGGTTAGGCAGATGCAGAGGTGGTCTTTGCAGAGCCGCTTGGTAGCTCCTGTGAAATGCACAGTTGAGGGACTCTTCAGAACTGGGAAAGGATGTTTATTTCCAAAGGAGGAAGAATAGAGGGAGGAATACTGTTTTGATACATGAAATACATTGTATGCTGCAACTAGGCAGAAGGTAAATGCCTGTGGTTGGCACGAAGATAAAGAACATTTTTCATGTGCAGATCCTTTTGAAAGTAGATCAGATGGACCAAAGGGGATGTAAACTGTGCAGCTACTCACGTGGGTACAGTGTGTGCTGGTAACAGAATTACACAGTTAATATTGTATGATATTTTCTCCCCTTGTTCAAGTTTAGGTGCTATTAAGGCTAATTGGAGATTCATGTTCTCTGCGGAGGAGGTTTTCCCGAAATGCAGGGCATGCAGAAAGCGTCCAGTACATCAAACCTGCAGCTGTTTTGCTGAGTGGGTGGCAAGATGGGCTCCAGAGCCGACGCTCGGGATGACAGTGCAATCCTCAGAGCGCAGCTGGGCTCCTCTCCAGTTTCAAATAGGCTGATGCAAAGGAGGGTTGGGAGACAGGCTGTGTTGGTACATTAGAGCCATAATGAAAGAGTTCTTTGAAACACAGTTCCTGGTGGGCAGGAGCCACAGGCAGGAGTCACAGCCTGGCTCATGCTCACAGGTGGAGTATGAGTTGAGGAAAGGAGGTGAGGTTCTGCTCATGCACTTTCTTTCCCTCCAGTTTCTCTTATGTTAAAAACGTTTACTTAATTTTTATCCTGGCTAAGGTTGGATTTCTAATTTGAACCATCTTGTGGTCCCACACCCTCCCCGCCTTTGCCCCTCCCCTCAGTGTTTTGATGATCTTGAAGTAAAACCTCATCTCCAAACACTCATTTTTGAAGAGGGTGATAGCCTGTGCTTGGATCTTCATTTTTAAATGTTTTCAACCTTTACAATGTGATGAATCAAAAATGTGCACTTGAACATCTGGTAAATGTTGTGGCGGGGGTGAGGGGTGTTAAAGCATATGGGCTGGCTCAGCCTTTTGTAGCCTGGCCCCATTCCTGACTTCGCAGCGGCAGCAGCACGTCTTTTTCACCACCTCCCAAAACCTACAAACCAGCCCTTTCTGCCTGGTTCCTGTCTTGCAGCATTGCCAGGACTGTGGGTGACAGTCCTGCACGTGGATGTTGTGATTGCCGGAACAGCAAATTAACAGGTTGCAAACGGAGAAGGCTTTAGCTTCAGACAGTGGGTCAGCAACACGGCAGGCTGTATTCATGTGTCTGCAGAGTGCTAGGAACTGAGTGACATGGCAGTGGGATGGGATGGGGACAAACTGCATAGCAGCCCCTCTCTGCATATTGCTATTGCCCCCAAAACCCTGATGTCGTGTCCCTTCTCTCTCTCTCTGCTTGTCAGTGGCTGAGACTGCAGTAGGCTCTCAGAACAGTTTACAGTACAGAGGGGAGGTCTTGACTCTGACATATCACGTCAAACCCCTTGCTTGTGCTCTCGTGGCTCCCTGCACAGCTGTGGGTAGCACCGACAAGGAGCGCGGTTGGCACCACAACAAGCAGGTTGCCCTCTGCTTAGCTGGAGCAATAAAGCAGGAGAGCTGCTAGGCGAAAAGGAACAAATATAGAAGAAGTACAGATGGAGGAAAAGGAGAGAAAATTCACACACAATCTGGAGAGAATGAACTGGGGAAAAGATGGGGATACTGACAACCACACCAATACACGGTGAGGGAGAATTTGTTAGATACGTCAAGCCTTCAGTTTAACCCAAATGTTTTCTTGCAACAAGCAGGTGGAGAGGGGTTGGCAAATGCTCCTTCAAGTTCACTAGCAGAAAAGAATATGGGGATTTAGATAGATGACTGTCCCTGCCGTGTTTCAAAGTCTGAGCAAACATGAGAAAATCAGGACAACGGTCTGATTTGCTTAAGCCTTGCCTTGTGCCAGCCACTTCACATCTGCACACATGGAACAGCTCAAGCACCTACAGATGTTCAAAGGAAACTGTGAGATGTTCCTGGCACTGTAGCTCTGAAAGCCAAAAATTAATTAACAAGGCTCTTGCTCCTGAAGCACATGTGCTGCCTCCGCTCGCTCTAGGGACAGTTGTAAATTTTGGCCTTCTCACCTTCCCCTTTCAAGAAGATGCTGGCTGGACGTGCTTTTCACTGCTGGTAGGAGGCTGATGTGCAGAGATGTTTGTGAAGTAGATTTCAGATTATCCTGAGACAAACAGATGAATCCTCTGGAGTGGGGCTGTGTGGCAGGGAAGAGAAATGCCAAGTGATACCCTCTGCGAATGCACTCTGATGGCCGTTCATTGGACATGTATCTCTGGGATAATCCTGGTGTCCTTTATACAAGATGATCCACTTGAGATTAATGCAGCCAGCTGCGGCCCATCACTTTGCATGTGTGAACAGACCTAAAAGATCCCAGACTGATGCACATATCACTGACTCATAAATGCATTGTGTGGTAGAAATTTGACTAACAAAACTGAATGCTCTTGCACAGTGACACCTGCAGCTGTGTTGTCAAATGGGTTAGATGTGGAAGAGGAATATCACCTATTTTCCTCTCTCTTTAAACTGATACTGTTCTATGTTCTAGTAGTTGGTTCTGTCTAGTTTTAAATCAGTAAAAATCAAAATGACCCAAAAAGATAACAAAATAAAGTCTAATCCAATGCATAATGCAAGTTTCCTTTCCTGTTGACAGGAGATGTTTCTGTTTCCAGGTAATTATTGTCATCATCAGTGAATCTGGTCCATCTTGCCAAACAAAATTCTCTTGCGCAAGGATGTTCATCTGCAGGTGGTGGGGCTGTAATTAGCCAAGTCTGCTAGCGTATTCATGTCAGAAGGACTTTGCTCCAAGCTTTTTTGGTCAGACTTGAGTGATGGTTGATTTTTCCCTAGTTTGTCGTGGCAGACTGAAAAGCGTGTAGAGTTTGTTGGCTTGATAAGAGCTATTTCATAGATGAAAAATGCTATTATTTCTTGCAAACCAATAGTGTCAAATCTCATTGTGAGATCAGTCTAAAAATCTCCAGCTTAATGGATAATTGAAGCAAAAATTGGTAAAAAAGTTCATTGGATATAGGACTCAGAGTTCATTCAAACAATGTATGGATAGTGATGTTCAGGAATCGGCAAGGATGGCTTTTGGGTACTGGCCTTTGGCTCTACCCAGTATTCACAGCATGGCTGGTTATTTCATAGCCCTTTGGATGTGATCTCCATCAGCTTGAATGTTTGAGATAGATGTTTAGCATCTGTTACCTTGCTGCTCCAAAATAGCACTTGGCGATGCAAAGCCTCCCTCTGTCATGACACCTGCGCAGCAGCTAGACAGATTTCCTGCCAAGGAAAATCCTTACCCCTCTGTCCCATGTCCGTGGAGGTCTCTGTGGTGGAAGGGGGTTTGTGAGGTCAGGAGATAAAATCAGCACTGCCCAAAGAGGTTGTTGAGTGGGTTTTGATCTGGTGTTTACATCTTCCCTCCCTTTCCAAGCTGTCAGGAGGGCTGCGTGCGCTTCGTGCAGTGCAGGTATTGGGGAAGCAGTGGAAATATTCGCGCAGGGTTCAGTGCCGTGAGGGTCTGGCAGCAGGCACAGGCTGCGGTCGTGTCCTCATTGCGCCTGGCCACCACCTCTGCTGCTGCAGATGGGTGGGTGCGGACAGGAGGCAGAACCTCACCTGTGAAGTTTGCATTGCTGCTGCTGCTCTGTGATCCAAAAGGAGACTGTAATGACTAAAGGATTAACCAAGGAGGGCTGGCACTTAGGGGAAAAAAAAAAAAATCAATGTATTTTAAACTGCAGGCTTGAGCTGGATGTTTTCCAGGGACAGCGTGCACCGTTTCTGTAGACTGACTGATCAGAGGAGGGTTTTGCTGTAATAAAAGTAGATATGTGCCAGTGAGATACTCCCCCGCTGGTGTCCCGGGGAGGTGTGGAAACAGGGAATGCCTAGTCTGCTGCCCTGGGACAGCAGAACCACGGGTGGAAGCGGCCCAGCATCCCTGGGCTGCTCTCTGTGGAATGGCGTGCAATGGCTCCCACCAGCCGGTTTTCTGCAGTTTTATTCAGTCTGGTGAGGTCTGGCCTTTTGAAAAATTTGCTGAAATGAAGTTGTGGTTCTTATGAAAACAAAATCAGAAAGAGCAAAGGAGTGTAAATAAGAAAACATAACACAGATATTTGCCATTCAATGAATATCAGCAACATATTGTATGCACAAACACTTCCTTGCAGCAGGTTGGGGATTTTTTTCCAGCCATCCTGGATTTGTTTAAATTTGTAACAGCAAGATTTTCTCAGTTTCTTCTCCTTTTTTTCAGCTTTTCAAGTTCAAGGCTAACATACAGTAAATATGGAGACAAGAAGGAAAACCTAAATCACATCTTTGCAAAGAGCAAGGGTAACCTTTTATGAAACTTGCTCAAAGCCATATTTTTTGTAAAGGAATAAAATAGACCGAAGTGAGTTAGACTTGGTGGAATTGCTTAAATTGTCACTAAAGCATATTGGCGAATGAATTGGCCAGTCCAAAGAATCCTGCTTGAGTGATTTTCCCCTGCTGCTTTCAGAAGATGTGCTCAAGTGAATACTGGAATACAATAAAACATTGCTGCCATTATTATGTCTTCTAATGTTGACCCAAGTGCTCAAGCTTCAAATCTGTTGATGTACGTGAGCGTGTTATTTTGATGATTTGGGATGTGCTGAACACCTGCAATGCCTCTTCAGTCCACGAAGATTCAGGTCTGAATATGCAATGTAAAAGCTTAGCGCATGAGATAATATCTCCCTTCATTGGTCCAGTGTAGGAGCCTTGTGTTTATTTCTGTGCTAATGGCCCTTATCGAGGCCTTCCTAAGAGCTTTGGACTTTTCTTTGGGAATGAATGTCCCTTGGTTTTATCTCTGCTAGTAGGATCTGGGTAAATAAAATAGAGGATGAACAGGAGTATACTGGCCATCAGAGTACTGTGTAGGCTGTTTTCCTTAGTTTTCCCAAATTAACTTGTTATATTAGTTTTCGAATAAAGTTTAAAAGAAAGCGAGAAGTCTAGAATTGTGAGAGTACTTTTTACATTTCAATAGCTGGGTATAAGCTATGTCGAAATACCCATAAATATAAACTATTCAATTAGAGTGTGATCTTGTTGACCGCTTTCTATTGACTATCAGTCATGTAAAATGCATTTGTGTCTGTAAGCCCAGTGTTGGTGTGAGCACTCTACAGCTGTAAGAACTGGATGGACTTAGGAAGCTGGTTCATAGGTCGCTAGTGTTAAAAATTCTTCTGAATCTACTAACAAAGCGATTAGCGATTTATAGGAGCTCATTGATTAGTTGCTAAGGCAGCTGAAAAATTCCCCTATCCAAAATATAGTGAAGACGACCCTGGCCGTCCTGGTTTGCAATCCATTCTGAAAACCTCGAAAACAAACTCCTTTAAGTCAGTAGTGAAAATCGCTATAGCTGTGCTCCAAACTCGGGGCTCTGGAGTTTGTTGGAAAAAGACTGCAACATCCCCAAACCTTTAATTTCAAACAGGAAAATGAACCTGAGCTTTGGTGTGTGCTTCTAGAAGAACAGAATTACTTTGGAGGGAGCAGCAGCCCGGCGGACGCTCTCATCCTCGCTCTGAGCTCAGACTGCAGGTGGGAATGGACACACAGTGCTGCTCTTTGGGCATTAGTCTTTGGCCAGGGCCTGAAAGGCAAATTTAAAGAAAAAATTCTCTCTCTGCATATTTTGGAGGAGACTTATTTCAAGACTTCAGGTTGAATTTCCATCAAACTGAATCAGAGTATATTTTTACACCAGAATTAAATCAGGCTGAAATAGAAACCAGTGGAACATGCCGATTTTGACTGAATTTTGCACCTTAAATATTCTCATAGCCAAAAACTCAGAGCAAAGCTTGAGTGAGCAAAAAGCATGCCATCAGAGAACTTGAAAAAATGTTTATTTGGGCTTCTACAAAGGGAATTGTACTGAATTTTCCTCAGCTCAGAGTTTTCACCGGTAGTGTGGGAAAGTCCAACATTTTGTTCCACAAAAAAGAACTGAAGGATTGCAGAGGCTAATTTGGAGACTGGGAAGCGAAGATGGCTTTTTGCGAATTTACGATTTGCATACTTGTATGAAAATGTGATTACTGATCATCAGTTAAACTAAATATAACACCTGTATGGATAATGGATGCTTTCATATAAAATTTGAACAGAGTTTTCTCTTGCAGTGTTGTTGCCTTAGTGTAGTGTCAAATGGCAAATGAGCGTAGGGTGGGCATCAGAGCAGAAGACTGGGGCTTCTGAAAAAAACTGAAATGGTTCATTGAAGATCTAAAACCCCCTTGCTTATAACATTCAAAAATCAATAAGGAGGAATTTGATGAGTTGCTGATTATTTGAAAAGTATGTTGGCTTTGGTTTTCTTTGGTTTACTCTCTTAGTTTTTAGGTGATCATCAAAGTCAGTGCAGGGAGCTGGTGCTCAAGAGGGTGCCTGGTTCTTTTCGTTTGGTACGATGTTGCAGCATAATTGCGGAAAAAAACTTTGTCACGGTCTTCTTGTAGAATTAAAGGGAGAATTTGTTTCTGAATTAATGGCCCAATAGGGGCCAGTGCTAATATCATTTTTATGCATAGATAATACTATTTATTATAACATTTATTATATTTATTGTTAATATTGATAGTGTTATATCTTACATTTATGGGCAGAAGAGTAAATATGAAGAGTTTAGGTTAATGACAAAAGCTCTGCTGAGCCCAGTAGACCTGCTCCAGCTGCCACAGCTGAAGATCTGGCCAAGCATTTCTGCAGTGCGTTATCCCTCTATTGCTTCTTACCCTGGCAAAAGTGTAGGCTCCCGTGTGATTTGGCTAATTAGAAAGGTTTGCTATGGAAGATATCTCATTGTTTGACACAGCAAATATATTTAATGTACTTTATTAAAGTACAGCTATTCTTCCTTGAGAGGTCATTATCAGAAACACATTGCTGACAATTTCTTGAAAGTTGGGTTCCTTTTGTCTTATTAGTTGATCATGACATGCTATAACTTACATGTGCATTTTTCTGTCTGATTTACTTCTGTAATTCCTGCCATTTTTGGACAGAACAACTTTCTCTCAATCCTGCCACCCCCTCAAACCACAAGAATTGTCGGTTAGAGAGGTTTTGTACCCATGGCTTGATTAAATTCTTTCATTCCCTTGGACTTTGTTTAACCTAAACCACATGTAGCCCAAGGGTGTCTTTACTTTCCCTGGTGAAGCCACAATTATCAAGATGCAAAAGCACGTGTTTCCTAGCTGGGGGAGAGTAGTTTTTAGGTATTCTTGATTTCATTTGTTTGTGAGCATTCAGGAGAACAAATCCTCTATTCTCTCAAGTTAATGCACTTATATTATGTGAGGAATAAATCATTCCCTTCCTTCAATTCAGAGTCTGCAGATAGAAAGCTGGTGTGCCTTACTTTAAGTAGACAAAGAATATTTAAATAAGGATGCTGATAAAAATGCTTTCAACAGCAAAGATTTTACTAAAGAATCTGTTGCTTTAAAGAGTCCTGCAGGTGAAGGCAGAAGTCAAAAGATACCACTTCTTGCAGAGAGATTGAAAAGTTGGTTTAAGTTTGGACTTTGGGAGGAATTTCCAGAACGCAGTGACATCCCCACTGCTGGGCAGAGACCAGGTCCCTCCCTGCTGGTTCATCGTTCTCCTCCGCTGCAGCCCCCGGGGGGGCTTTTTGCTAAGGCCAGTTCACTTCTTCCAACCTGGGCAAGGCTGCTTCTGATTTCAAAAATCCAATGAACGTTTTCACATGTTGTCATAAAGTTGAACATTTAGTAGCAGTAGTGTTTGTTCTGTGCACTGGTTTGTTGTCCTTCATGATGGAAATAAATAAATAAAATAACCTCCCTCCCAGAAGGACAATATTGTCACATTATTTGGCCTTAAAAAGAAATGGATGTCACAACTAGTTTTTTTCCTGTTTTATATCTGTTAGTTGGTTTGGATTTGGGTTTTTTTTTTGCTTGCAGGATGGGCAATGAATACAAATGAGTCACCTCCCGTTATAAAGATAAAAATTTCCCAGGTATGGGATTAGGCAGCCAATGGTAGTCTGCATCCTGTTGAGACTGCCAGATCTATTGGAGGTCATTAATGGGGAGAATCACACCCTGTTCTAAGTTACTTCCACTTTTAAATCTTCAAAATACTTGACTTGTACTTAGGAAGCATCAGTATTTACTTTATAAAGATTTTCTGGGTTTAAGAAGTCAGAATAACCTTTCCTGTGCTGAAACTCAAAGGACTGGAGAAGATGATCCATTTGAAACTCTTAATAATTGCATCCTTTCTCCTCCAGCAGCAGCCCACATGTTTCCAGCCAGGCTGGTACAAAGCAGATGGCACATTAGCAGCCAAGTCCTGTTCATGTGGGCAGCATGACGTATTCGTCTGCCTCTCCCCGGGCATCTCTGCAGCCTCTTTGATTTCAACAGATAAGCCAAGGGATTCAGACCTCCTGCCTGAGGCTGCGCTTTCCCTGGCCATGAGATGTTTCCCATCCCCTTTGACTGGCTGTTCCACACTGCTGCATTGCTGCCATGCCCAAATAAATTCACTGCCGTAGCACAGAGTTTTGAGTTTGTATATTCGCAATCCAGCGACAACGGGATCAGACCAAGTCTGAATGCAAACAGGCAAAAGCCACAGCTCCCACAGCATCATAGCTCCTGGCAGTGGAACTGAATTTTGTTCATTTGTACATTTCTTTTCCAACTTTTGCTGGTGGCTTTGGTACAAATGGCATCATACTTGAAGTGCATCTAAATACATTAATAGATTTTCTTTGCAAGAAGGCAGTCACATACAGATGGGAAAGAAGAGCAAACCTTCCCACAAGCCATTGAAGAAGCAGCCTCTTTACTGCGCGCCTGCTAATGAAAATGCAGCGGAAACCAATCATTTTCTGGATGAAAGCTAAAAGCTACATGGCAGATAGTAAATAAATTATTGCAGGGAAACATTGCACATAGATTTCTTGGGGAACAGAACTTAATTAAATTCCATGAACATGCCTACGTAGCTCCATTGATCAGAAAAAAATGGATATGTGCTACGTCTTTAAGATTTACTTGCTTGACAGTTTTTTTGCCGTCCTCCCCTCCCTCAGTTTCACTCACTTTATAACCTGCAGTGCTAAGGGAACATGTTCCTTTTTTTTTTTCTTGAGGAAATTGATCCTAAGAAGCACAGGACATGATGTATGGTTTGTAACTCAACAATATTGCTAAGCAAAAAAAATATCACTGAAGAAGGCTTGGCAGATATTATATTAATTTCCATTTCAAAATGGGTTTTTTCCCACTAGGACCAATAAAAAATATGCAAAGGCTTTCAACAGCCTCTCCAGTAATAATTAGTTAAAAGATGGTGTAAATCTTCTAGGCTAATTTAGCACGGTAGGTTTTTTTAGACACTTCACAACACATTTTTTTGCCATTGAATTCAAACTGATCCCTGAATTCACAATTCCAACCACTCTGGGTCTTGCTGGGCTCTCAGCATCTCCTCTTTGGTCCACCCCAGAGACAAACAGAAGTCACAGAGGTGACCACGGCTGGTGCCTGGCAGAGGTACAGAAGGAGCAGACAGTCACAGCCACTGCCGTGGCCCAACAAAGGGCATTGGGTTGTGCCAGGAGACTTGAACCTCACCACAGCCTCTTCTGGAACGGCTTCGTTGGGGATGCCAACTTTGCAGGATGGCAAACGCGCTGCTGTTGTTGAGAACAAAATATATTCCATGAAAACCTAGAGAATTTTTTCTGTTTATTTTTCAGTCTTCAGATGTCCTACCCAAATTGCCTTTTTATGTTAGGGCTGGGAGGGCAGCTCCTGGCATGCCACTGATGGCCTGGGCCTGTTTCCCCCATCCCAGGGTTAGCAGCAAGCACCCGGGTTCATTTTGGTCCAAGTTGGCTGCTTTTCGTTCCCCGTCTCATTAAAGTACGGCAGCAAGTTGTTTGGTAGATGAGGAGGCTGCTGTCCTTGCTAGCATAATTGTGATTTGGCATATTGGTACAGTATTAAAATTCCAATTGAACAGATGGTGTCAGGATTTTAACTTATGCTTATGAGATGCAGATGGTCCAAGGAGTGAACTTGTACACTAGTTATTTTTATTTTGAACAGGTTAAGAACGAATTACTTTTTGACTATTGTTATTATTGCTCTACTTGATATTTTTTCTTTCCCTGTGCGTGCGTGCACACACGTATGTGTGTGTCTGTGCACATATGCAAGTCTTCTCCTAATCTTTTTCCCTTGTAACAGCCCTATTTCTGCCTAAAACTTCTCTCTCTAGATATTTACTGTTTCCTTCCCAGTGGCCCTTTTATCTCCCCTTAGACCTTTTGCTGTTCTCTTCGAGAGGTGTGAGGCGGAGGACCTGCCTGGCAGGGGTGCAGCCTGGAGCTCTGCAGGGTGTCCTCAGCCCAGCCTCCCCCAGGGGAAAACCATTCCTGTCCCCAGGGCAAGCAGGTCCCGTGCTGGGCTCGTGGGATGGCAGCCGCTCCGAGACCTCTGGATCCCGAGGCAGGGCTGGTGCAGGGAGTGCTGAATGGGCCCTGTCCACCCGGTGTGACTGAGGATGCTGGCACAGGTTTCTGGACTTGGTTGCACTGGAGTAAATCCAGATTGACCCCAGTTTTATGCCAGCAAGGATCTGATATGTATTATCTAATCCTATTGTGAAACACAGGGTTATATATTCATCATAATTTATAAGCTTATTTAATCTTTTATAGAAAAAAAATAAAATCTACTGCTACAAATTATTAATGTCCACCTGAATATTTTACACCTAATACATAGTACTAGTTATCATGCAAGGAACCAGTGTTTTGCATAAAGCACCTGGGTACATTTTCCGTACTGTTTCTCCTGCCCCATGCCACGTACTCAGGGGAAAGACTTGTGAGCACATGTGTTGGGCAACTCTCTTGTGTGCCAACCTTGATGCAGCTTTGGCTTCGCGTCTGCTGGGAGCCGCAGTTGGCAGCATCTTCTTGGAGGGGTGTGGTTTGACGTGGCTCATTGATCTTCCTTCTCGGCAGGGGTGTTTGCTGTGCGCAGCTGGTCATGGGGAAGCTTGTGCCAGTCTGTGGTGTTGGGGTGTAATTTAGAGCCCAGTCCAGAATGCAGGAGAGTCCCAGTACCTCCTGTATTTGAAACAAGCTGGAAGTATTTGAGATCTTTAGATTGAGGAAAGCAACATTTCCCAAGGGTTAAATCACTGAGTAAGTGTCTACCCAGCTTCCTCCTAACAACATATTCTGAGATCTGTCTGTGATCAAGTGACTGGACCAGCAAAAATAAATCTTAGTCTGTTACCTGTCCTTGGTGCATTTCACACTTACGTCCTGGCAACATCGGCTGCGGGGCAGGTTTCCACGAAAGATGATGCAAACATACAGTGTAAGGGCAAAGACGGCAGTTGCAGGTGTAGATATAATCAGGTTCATGTATTCCTCCCTCGTGCCTGCTGCCATTACTCATTCCTCTCGCATGCAAATGTGCAAATCTCCCTGCCGCTCGTTAAAGCCCACGGTGTTTCAGAAGACACTTTTCCTGTCCTTAAAACACAGTGGGACTGGGAGCACAGCGCTAATGGGATGGAGGCACTTTCCCACGTTAGGGACCCGGCACCCAGGGACCCCATCTCCCCAGTTCCCCCCTCGGGGCCCTCAGTGGCAATTTTTTCTGCTTCCTGGGAAACTGTGGTGGAAAATGTGAAGGGTTTTGGTGGTGGCTGGGCTGGAGGGAGCAGCAGAGCCGGCTGGGGGCTGGCTGGGGGGCTGCAGGGACACGAGTGACCAGAGTGCTGCTGGAGAGTGCATCTCCGAAGGCCATGTCCCCGCAGGGCTGGCATGCCCCCTCTTGCTGGGGTGGCCATGCTGACGCAGAAAGGGCTTTTGGGATCCCCTGGAGTGCCAAAAATTGGCCTCCCACCTATTTCTGATAATTAGTATTTTCCATAATTATCCTGGATAAGATGACATTGACCGAGAAGCCCGTGCCATAGCCAGAGGTGTTTGAGCTAATCTGGTTTTCCTCAGAGTACCCGGGCAGGGAAGGCTGCGTGCAGCGCTGGGGCTGCCCAGCACGGCGCCGCGGAGGGGCACGCATCCGCCTCTCCTCTGGTCAGATGCTTAAGTACTGATGGAGACAGGGTGAGTGGGGATGAGTAATGAATATTTCATGGGCAAACATTACAACACTGTATATGAGAGCAACTGACTCCCTCGCATCCTCGCAGCTGCCTCCTTGCTTTAGAGGATGTGTTTTTTCTCTCTGGTTACCTGATGGGGAGCGAGCCGGTGGCAGAGGAGAGGCACAGTGCACTGATCTGGGCTGCCACCTTCTCCCTTGCGAGCATAAATATTTGAAAGCTTGTGTTGCTGCTTCTGAACGAGGGGATTAAAGAGCTCTGAAATATTAACTTATTGCACTTTGTGCTGTGTTTGAAATATTGCCTTCAAAACCATAGCCCCTCTGGTCTGTGGGATGGGAAAGGGGTCTCCCTCTGCCCCCGGAGTTCACGGCAGTGATGACCCCATCTCTCCAACAGAGATCTCCAAGCAGGGTGCACCAGTGGGGCCTTGGTCTGCCTGCTGGCAGCCAGATCCTGGCTGCAGACAGCAGGTTATGGCTTTACGCCATCCCTTTTCCCTGCTGGGAACCCTGGGGACCGTCCCCCTGTGGCACATCCCTGTGGGTCTAAGGCCTGGTGGCCGTTCTGCCATGGGGGTTTGCTGCCACCCACTCTTCTCCATGGAGGTGAAGCTGTTACTAAGCTGTCTGCTGGCAGAGCCTGGCACCGGGATGCTTCATCCTTGCTAACAATGTCCCACGTCCCCTCAGCATGTGTACACCACCCTCCTGCTCACTCCCTGCCAGCTGTGTCCACGGGATTATCATCCCATGCAGGTCTTCCCACGCTTCGCTCCACCTACATCTCGATGCCTTGAAATCAAACCAGGCCTTGAAATCAGTGTCAGTACATCCGCTTACATTATACAACCATAAAACTAAATCTGAATTCCAATATCATATTCCAAGTGTCCACCCTGCTGTTTGGTGACATAAACCATTGCCTTGGGAGAGAGAAATTTTCCTGTACCCAAATTGCCTGCACCTGACTCTGCCAGGTTTCTCCACCGCATGGAGAAACCCAGCAAAAAATAGAAGCGATGAAGATGTTTGCAAGTTCTGTGACCTGATTTTGAACATATTCCAAAAAGAAAAAAGTGAAATTTAATAAGTAAAGTATTAGCTAGAATGTGTTTGCTCAGCTATAGTGACAACTTTAGTTACACACTGTATTTTTTGTTTGCAGATGCAGCTTTTACAGAGCCATGGCTATAGGACAGATTAAATATTGTTTGAAAAAGTGATCAGAGATTTTGTTTGCAATCATGCTGTAGCTCTTCACTAAATATTGGAAGCATTTTAAATTGGTTTGTATTGATAATGGCATAGTAATGCTTTTTCTTGCTTGTACAGGTCGTCAGTGTTTTAATGTGCTTATTCCCAAGGGATGAAGTAACTGAAGAGAACAGATTAAGTTAAACCTTAAAGAATGTTTCGTTAGGGAAAATCCCATTTCCTTTAAAACAGCTTTGCATAAGGTTATTAGATATTTTATTGTTTGTATTTCTTACTGCTTGTGTAAACAGTGTTCATGGCTAGAGCGTGGTTATCAGTTTTCCGACTGCAGTGCCCTAAGTCCAAGTGCATACATATGCATGACCTAAGTCAGGGATATCTCAAGAGCCTTTCAGGAAAGGCTGCTCCCGCCGTGTCCTCTTCATGGGAGCAGGGTGGGAGGTCTGTGCTGACAGGAGGGTACCCTGACCTCCGCCGTGCCCCTCTGCACCCGTCCCCTCCCCTTCCCCTGGCAGGGTTGTGTAGGGCTGAGGGGAGGCAGGCTGGAGCCTATGGACCTTAGCAGACACTGCATTTTTAATTGAAAGCATTTTCTTTTGCTCCTATCTGAAAATGCAAACCAGGGAATGCTTGTGTGTGTGTGTTGAAGTGCTCATCTGTATTTTTGCCTGTCATAATTCTCTCCATCATCTTTTGCTCTAACTTGGCGCGCAGTGACACGGCCACTTCGGAAAGACAGATCAGGTTTGATAGATTCATAAAGACACAGTTTGCCAAAAGCCGTTTGGATGTACACGATTCACATTTTTACTGAGCTGTTCTGAACACGTCCACCTGGATATAACCTCATATAAAGCAATTCCCTTCCACAGGACAGGGACATGTCCCATATGTCCCCAAAGGAGACTGAATCCATCTGACGAGCCCTTGCTCATCAGCCCTTAGAGCTGACAGGTACTAACCACAGGGACCTGAGTAGACATGCACAAACCTCTTGGTGACTGTGCGATCAGAAGGATCGCTGTGCCCATTCACCAGCATTATTAAAATGATTTCAGTAAGACCTTTAAATTATTTTCAGCCTTCGTAGCTGAAGTTTTATTTGGTGTGTTTTGCACACCCTGGTAGCAATGTGCCAAATGACGTGTGTATTTGTTTGAATTCGCGAGAAATACAGAGCTGGCTTCTACAACAAGGAAAAGTTTCCCTGTGATTGGAACTGTTATTTAAATACGGGATGATACAAAACCTGTCTTGTCACCATGTTTTCTCCTCAGCACCTGGGCATTAAAGACCACCCAGAGTGCTTTCCCTGAGAATGTGTCGCTGGCTACCCAAATAGGAACTATGATATGGATTACCAGATCCTCAAACCAACACAGAAGGACCCCTCTCCCCTGCTGCCCCTGTGGGACTGACTGACACGAGCGAGCCGCGTGCCCCTGTCACGGGGGTAATGGCCTTTTCCTGCTGGCTGAGTTACCTGGACAAACCGGGAGAAGCGCAGGAGCCTGTGCTTAGAGAAGCGGTGGCTTGCGAAGCAGCTGCGTTGTCTTTGACAGCATTCAAAAGCCCCCACTGGTTACCTAGCCCCGAGACGTAAGCTTACAGGGGTTTCCCGCAAGCCCAGGGTCAATGCTCATACTTACATTAAAAAACCCCCACACAAATGCCCCGAAACCCAGAAGCACCCTGTCTCTAGGCAGGTGGATGAGGATAAACATCAGCTGTCATGAAATGCTCAGAAAAATTACAATAGTTGGCAGTGTTGATGCATATGTGATACTCTGTTTATGTTTATTGCAAAGAATATGATAAAAATCCCACATAAATAATATTTCAGCTGATAAAAACTGGCTTATTTGTTCATTTTTATTGATGCTCTGATCTCTGGTGAGAAAATAATTGGCTTAAGCAGCAGAAGCCTATTCCATTTAAAATCAATGACAGCTTTGTTCAGTGGAAGCAGTAGGTGACCCCGTATAGAGTAAACAAACAAATATTCTTACTTGTGTACCAATTATGTGTTAGATAATTTAGACTCTGAAGTATCCAGTTTGCTTTTCACTAATTATTGTGCTGTCTCTTTGCATATGTCTCCGCTTGGCTAATTGCAGTTTTTAAACTTTTGATTGCACTGTAAAATATCAGCAGGTTAGCAAAGCTGGGAGTTGCGAGCTCTGCTCGGGGAGCGTACGTGTTTCAGAGCAGCACATATACGCGTGTATGCATTTCAGTTACAGTTCTCTCTCTTGGGTCCAGGGCAGGAATGTTCTGTATTTCAGCAAAGCTCAGATGGGAGGGGCGGCAGAGGAGGCTGGATCCGAGCTCTTCAGTTCCTCTTTCAGCTCAGAATAAGTTTGTGCTCGCAGCATTCGCAGTGCCACAGGCGCGGGAGCAGCAGTCCCTCGCGCGTGCCAGCATCCACCGAGGAGACGGCGAAACAGCCTGAGTCACTGGGTACAGTGAAGTTATGTGAACTGAACAGAGTGTTGTCAGGGAATGAGTCGTCTGCTAAAAATGTCTTCATTTCCTAAAGTCATTTATTTTTGATAAATGCCTCAGCCTTCCATTTGTTTAGCAGCAGGACAGCATTCCTGTATTCCACTGGTGTTGTCTCAGCTGCAAGTAACTTCTGAGGCACAAAAGAGCAGATTTTAATCTTATGACAGTCTCTGAGTTCCTCCACTTGTTGCTAGGGATGAGCCTGTCTCCATCTATTTATTGGAAACAGCCCCTACTGCCACTTGTAGCCCAACATTTGCTATTTGGCACAGCTGTGATTTAAAGTCCCACACATTTACCTGCAGGGGGTGAGCTCTGGGGACGTTGTGGATCCTTGTGGAGGTGTGTGCCGGAGAGAGCAAGGGGTGAAGGTAAGGGTTTGTGCTTGGAATACGGGCTTCTCAGTTGCTTTGCGTACTTATGTGTGAATTTTTAGACTGGTCTGTTTTAAAGATAAACCAAACTTGAGCATTTGTGGTAGAGAATGGAGCCTGTGTCTTTTCTCATAACCTAGAAACACACAAGATAACTTAATAAAACTTGAATTTCAATGCATGATTTAACTATATGATCAGCAGAGTTACTCCGCATACTGAGTATATTTGGTGCTTAAGTGAGAATGTAAAGAACCTGAACAGTGTAAGAACCTGATTTTGTGTTAAGATAATCTGCAAACACGTACAAATCTTTCATAAGAAAGCCCAAGCTAAAGGAGCCATTTCTTTACTGCTATTACAGGTGGAAGAAGGAACTTCTTTTCACATCAGCTTAGAGTTTTGCTCTGCTTAGGAATGAGTATGAGATAAAGCTGATAATCAGAAACA
This sequence comes from Burhinus oedicnemus, assembly GCA_008921705.1. Classification (NCBI taxonomy): domain Eukaryota; kingdom Metazoa; phylum Chordata; class Aves; order Charadriiformes; family Burhinidae; genus Burhinus; species Burhinus oedicnemus. Next base: position 588,591 of record VFFE01007535.1, on the reverse strand, counting down.
CAGATTCTTTCCCTAGCACTTAAAACTGTGCTGCTAGTAACGATTAACATAGTGAAGACCCGTGCTAGCATTCTACTGCTTTATGGAAACATGTCAGCTAGGGATGTCCAAACATCTGTGTGGCTACCAGCTGGTCCCCCAAACCTGTTGGGCACCGCAGTTTTCTGTTTGAAGGCTGCGGGATGTGGTCTGTGTTGTGAGTCTGCCCTTTGTGGCAGAAGGCTTGACCAGGCAAGGGGACGGCGATGGCAGGGAGGGGACTTCTGGGCTGTGCCTCAGTGGGGGGTTTCTGGCTGGCTGGGGAGGATTGGAGTTTGTGAAGGTTCTTCTATTCCTTTTTTGTCTTGGCTTGTCTTTGTTGTTGGCTTTTGTGAAGACTTATTCTATTTCTCATTCTCAGAAACTCTACCCAGCCTCTCTGCTTCCTTTTCCCGGCAATCTGATGGATGTAAGTGGTACTGGACAGATTAGAAGAGTGGAGGGTTGCCCTGTAACCCAAAGGCATAAATGTAGCAGCTTTTTAGATACTACAACGTGCTCTGAAGAGACAGGGAGAGTCGCAGGGAGGTTAAAATACTCATTTTATTGAGGAGAACAGGAAAGAAATCAGACTTCTTGTCTATCTTCACTTTTGACATGGAAGACAAGCTGCTGGTTCCTTAACTTGTGGGATGACTCAAGTACTTGAGACATTACCCAGCTGAATTATTTATAAAGCTGCTGCGAGCTCCAGCAATCGGCCCTTTAGAGCTCACAGTCCCTCCGCAGGTCTTTGCCCGCCAGGCTTGGGCTTCACCCAGCTGCTCTCGGTCGCGAGGAGGGCTGAGCCCTGGTGACTTGCTCTTCAGCCGGCTCTGCACCAACCCAGGTCTCGCCACCGCCCTTCCAGCTCTCCCAGCTTCCCCTGAAAACCACATCCTTTTTTTTCTAAACAAAGTCCACCAAAGCTGGGATGTCTCAAAAAAGTAGTTTTGTTAGAATTGTACTTAGCAATTCGGCAGCTCTTGTTCCCCCTCAAATGTGAACATTACTCAGATAACACTATTCACATGAAAAGATTTCTTGAAATTCTTTAAGTGCACATTAAAATGCAAATCAGTCTTCTTATTAAAGATTTCTGGAAGTTCTCTGACAACACATTTAAATGCAAATCACTGAAACATAGACTCAATATTAAAATCCAAACAATTATTTGATCCACATGCTGAAATTAAAATGGGACCATGCTATATGTCTCCATAAAACCAGGGCCGTTTTAGCAGCGTACAGGAGGCAGCTCTGCATGGCGTTGGTCCGGCCTTCTGAGGAGCAAGAGGGGCAGGATGGGGCGCAGTGCCGTGCCAGATGCTGAGTCCCAGGGTCACTGAGCTCTTGTGTCCCACCATGGGGACATCACGCGGTCAGACTCGTCTTTGGTGAGACAGAAACTCCTGACATGGGTCTGGATTAGTGGAATGAAAAAGCCCAGACGGAATTAATAATCAAGTGTCCCTGATTGCACCAAGTCCTCTTTTTGTCCAGTTTGGATGTCATCAACACAAAAATATGCATGCAGGGAGCACAGGCAGAGCACTTGAGCTCTGCCTGTGCAGATCTGGACTCATCAATATCCAGGAAATACAAGTGGGAGCATGTGAGGCAGCAGAACAGACTATTAAAATACTCTTAATAAGTAAGAAGCTACAGCTCGATTTTGAATTTTCCCCCAAATTATGCAGTCTGAGGTTAAAGTTCTACCTGCAACCAAATTGATGGTAATTATTTGATGGAGTTTTAATGGGCATGCTCTGAGGCCAGCTCTAAAAGCTCTTGGTGTTATGGGATGCAGCTCAGCTGAACGCATCTGATCTCATTTATTTTAAAGCATGATAATCCATTAGGAACAACAGGCTTTAAATATCTTTAAAACTGAATGAGGTCCCTTTTGTCTTTTGCTCTGCTGTGCTTATGAAGTTCCTTCAGAAAAACTTGAGAGGAGCAAGAGGTGCTTTTCCACCACGCGCTTTTTGTCCTCTCTCTGAATTTATCTAGCTGCTTCCCCTGAGGCTTTCACTGTTGAGTAACTTGGAGCACGGGAGCGTGTGCGAGTGCCTTCTCCACCAGCATGAGGCGGCTGGAGCAGTGCCGTGATTGCAAAGCACTGTCCACTACAGTAAGGAACGTGTTTCTTCTTTTCCTCCTAGTTTCTTTCAGTCCTTAGACTGTCAACTTGGAATATAACAGTTTTGTTTGAAAATGTTGCATCTTATTTTTAAGACAATGTGGTTTGGAGGACAGTAATGATACTAATGCCAGGCATTTAGGTCCAATATATTTGGGAAAAACGCCACCTGAAGTGCGGGCTTAGCAAAGCTCTGGGTGTGGGGGCTGGAGGATGCTGTGGGGCAGAGGCAGGCTGGCTGCGGAGCAGAGGGCGATACAGTCCCTTGCTGGGTTGTGTCCTGCTGGTATCGCTGCCGTGCACAAGCTGACATGGTTTAACTGTGAGTTAGCACAGCAGGTGTGATGGAGTGAAGTCCTGGTGAAGTGGGGTCATGCCTCAAGCCACACCGAGTGTCTGCAGAGCATCAGAGCATCCAGGAAAGCAGCACGTGCCCCATCCACACTTGTCACAGCCAGCCCTGGTTATTCTACTGAGGCAGTTCTCTTGGTCCGATGTTGGCACGCAGACTTCCCTTCCTAATCTTCCCAAAGGAGATGCATACTTGCTTGAGCTCCTGGCTGGATAACGCCCCCGGGGGTGTTACATCAGTACCCCAGTGTTCCCTGTTGCTTGCTGCAGAGGGAGGTCAGTGTGCGAAACCTGCTGCCTGCTCACTGATAGACTCCGTGCCAAGCTGGTGGCAAACAAGTCTCTTAGACCTTGGTGCAAATGAGTGCTACGATGGAAGGAGGAGCCTAACAGTTACACCATGTGAGGAGTCGGAATGAAGGTGCAGATAGAAGTGCTTGCATTGCTCCTTGTGGAGCAGTACTTGACAAACCCCAGGTGTGACAGATGCAACCTTTGGCTTACAAGCTCATTGCTCTTGGTTTGCTCAAAACTCTACATCATTAGTCGCCACTGGGTGGTCACCGTGTCTGGCGTGGCCACGTGCATTCCTGCACCAGGTTCATAACCTGGATGCTGTGACTTCTCACGTGGTGTTCGTCCAGCCCCTTGGCTGGAGCCAGCGTGTTCCCACAGCAGATGTACAAAACATGGATGTCCAAAGGAGGTTAAAGATTATCCAGCTTTTAGTGTGGATTTGCTAAACATGGAAGTTTCACAGCTGTTTTCATCAGCACCAGTCATGGCACATGAAGGGTCCCATGCATCATCAAAAGGAACAGAAGCGTGCTGACTTTTGAGCTCTTTATTCACAAATAGGTAACATCTGAAGTTTCCCCAAAAGAAAAGGGGGATTCTTTTCTCTCATGAGCTGGATATCCCACAAACAAGCTTTGCCAACACCAAGGTTTTATTTATTTTGGGTATTTGTATTTGAGCGATCTGGAGCTCTGCTTTTGTTTGGATCTTTTATGTTATTCTGTGTGCTAATCAGGGCTTTTTAACTTGACTCTGTCACTGAAGTGCTTCTTGATGATGATGAGCAAAACTAAGCCATTTTACTACTGAGTGTGTATCATCACTGAATTTTAATTTTAAAGGAAAAAGTGGGGTTTTTCCATGTTTTAAGTACGATTATTTAAAAAAAAAAAAAGTGGTGTTGGACAGATAATTATCTAAACAAAATTGAATCCAAAGTACAAAATGAATCTGGTTGTTCCCCCCTCCTCCATATACTGTTTGTATTACATGAAAATAAATGTCATGCCCAAGTAATTCTGGGTGATACACAAGGACAAAATGTACTGTAGCTGGTATCTATCAGTGTTTGCAAAAGAGAAAGCATAGGAAGTATTTCAGCTCATGATATTCATGGGTTACTTGTCTCTGCCCCAGCCTTTATTGCAAATATTTCTGTGTTGGGGAAAATTTAAAATCAGATCACAAACTGTAAATAACAGAAAAGGAATTTTATGTGTTAGTGGGCGGGAGCCTTGGGAAAGGGGGAAAAGAAGTTACAGTGTATAAAGAGAAATCCAGAGTTTCTCACGTGTGAAACCAAAGTACTTCACCCTTTTGGGTGTGGATCCACCCCAGCATAGCTGTAAGAGGAGGGGGCAGCAGGTCTGTGGGGGCTTTGGGGGGTTGTGTAGGGAAGCAGGCGGTGGGAAGCAGCGATCCATGGTGGTCATATTTGATGTTTGCCTTGGACTCATTTGGCATCGGTGCTGATGGCAAGACAAGCACAAGCCAGGTCTGTCCCCACTCCTGCTTTTTTGGCTGTGATGTGAAGGAGCCAGGTACCAGCTTCTGCTGCCTCTCACCCTGGTGGAAGATGGTGCATCTCCTCCAGCAGGAGGTCTGGGGGTGATGGGGATGGGTCCTTCCCTTCCTCTGCAATGGGGCCGAGGAGACCAACACTACTAACATCCTCTTATAACTTGATGGATCGAGCCATTTTCTTCATGCTACTAGGTTTTGAACAGAGGTTGCTGATGTACTGCTCTGTGGGCCTTCATTTACAGCCAAGATCTGTATTTTCCAGTGACATATACCGCAGAAGTGCGTAACTGTTTTTTACCTGCTTAGCCAGTGAGGAAGAATAGCTTCTGCCACTGACTGCGGGCGATGAAATCCCTGACATGGGCTCTTTATTATGGGCTTAAGAAGCCTGGAAAATCAGAGAATCGGCAATCCCTCAACATAATACATGTTAGCTGCAGTGTATAGTACAAATTGTATTGGATAACTGCATTATTCTTGAGCTATTTGTCTGTGGCTTTTGTTGCTAAGTTGGAGCTTTCTCATTCAGAAAGAGACAGAAATGCAAAGTACCTGTCTTCTGTCGGTGCTTAGATCTGTGTGGAGAACATCTGCTTTACACTGGGAGCGCGTTGCTTTGTTCTTCTCTCTGCTCAGACCCTCATATTGTGTATCAATACTGGGAATGTTTCTTGATATTGGGAAGTCAGAGAAATTCCTGAAACAGTCACCTTTTGGGCTGCTGGCACTGAAACAGCTCAGCACCCTCCCCTTGAGCATCACCCACTGCCTGCACCCACCGCAGCACAGGGAGAAGGGGCAAGCCTCTGCAAGCCGAGGAGGGCTCCGTCACGGGTACGGTCGTGCACTGCTTTATGGGCTTAAAATTCAATTTCTCATCCTCTCAGACTACATTTCTTATGCTCCTTTTTAAGTGCTGCTTAAGCATTTGTCGTTACATTTGCTCTAATCATACTTGCTCGCTGTGGAGGCGAGTGTGGTGAGCATCCATCACTGCCTTGGCTCTTCCCAGCCGGGGCTGTGGTGATTTTGGGGGCTTTCGGCACTTGTCCCTTCCCGGGAGGCAGCGAGGCCACCCACCCTCCCCCTGCTCCAGGGTCCAGAGCACTGACCACCAGCTGCTTCCTGCAGCATTTTGTTTTCCAGATCTTTTTAATGCCTTTGATTTTTCTTTTTTTTTTTTTTTTTTTTTTTTTTTTTTTTTTTTTTAATTTATAAAGGAAAACTGAAATTCAGGATGGTGAGCTCCGCTGCCATGAAAGGCCCCTGAAACCCAAGCGGCGGCTGGTGTTCTGAGACACCACATGTCATACACCCCGTTGCCCTCTTTTCCTTCTCCTGCAAGCTTTTTGGTCCCAAAGTCACCTTTGAACGCATCTGTTCCCTGCTCCCAGCTGACTTGCTCTTGCTTCTGCCTGTGGTGCAGTGGAGGATATTTCCATTTTGCTACTGAATTTGCACTCTCTGCTTGACCCAGCTTAGGAAACTGCTGTCCTCGGGCTTTATTTGAGATTTCTGGGGGAGGGAAAACGAAACAACAAACAAACAGTGCCCATTTCAGTCTGCCCTGCTTCCCCCCTTCTCCTTACCGGGGTCAAAAAGGCATTTCTCTTAACAGAAATCACCCAGCCCCCTCGACCTGCCCTGGAAAATACTGCCCAAACACATTTTCTGTAATGATCCCACAGCAGCAGTCAGTATTTAACAGTAGCTCTTTAAAGCTGTTTTCTGGGCTCTGAGCAAAATTCCTAAAGAAACAGTTTGTAGGAAATGTATTGGAAAATTAACTTCATGTTCATCAACACATCATTAACGGTTTTCTCACCCTAACAATCAAAATGTCCGTGATTGTTTCCATCTTGGAAAAAGGTGAACGCTGGCACCGGGCAATATGTTCTCTCCTCATTTACTTATGGCAGTGCTGTTCCCAGGGGGCTGCAGCTTCCTAATGAGTGGGGACAGCAGAGAAAAAGGCATCTGGTGCGTTTAGGAGCCTGTTTACAGCACAAAGTCCAAAACCAGTCAGTGTTGGAAGTGATTTTTTTTTTTTTTTAAATTTTACAAGAAACAGACATCATTCATGAATCCCTTTTGCCATTCTCAGTTTTCCTTCCTTCTCATTCCCAGTCTCGTTAGCCGTCCAGTGCAGCTTATGACCTCCTCCTGTGTTTTCTGACATCACTTTTAATTCTGTGTCAGCCTTCTCTGCTACATGAAGAACGCTTTTATTTTTTCTTTTCTTTCTGGATGCTGGTCTCTGAATGTATGGTTAGCTAAACATGCCAAAGCTTAGTTTTCCTTTTACTTGAATGGGATGAATGTGAAGACACCCTTCCTCTCCCCCATGCACACACATACATTTGAGTCTTAAGTGAGTTGTCTTAGAGCCTGCAGTTCTCTCTGTTGCTTCCTGTGAATGGTGGCAACCAGAATTATTAGATAACTTGGCTGACGGTCTCCAGAGCAAAACTCCAGGTTGGGTATTCACAGAGATAAACGTGGGCTGTGGAGCTCCTTTCCAAGAGAGGTCACTGCTCGTAGGTGTCAGTACGAGAGGCTGCTCTCCAGCAGCCTTGGCGAGGCCGCCCTTCCCACCAGGGTCTCTGGGAAGACAACCATGAACCCTCTTTCAGGTGAGAGGAGGGAGGTAAAGCAGCAGCTTATGATTGTGAGGAAGAGAAGGCAGAGAAGGGGTTTGCAGGGTGATGCGGCTGAAGTGACATCTAGGGGTATGACCTTTCCCAGGATCCCCTGGTAGCGTGTGACCTGCAGGAAGGTAAAACAGCCAGAGAGAAGAGGTTTACAATTATGGACATCAGAATTTTGTTTAGGTGGAAATAGGAGAGAGATTGCATCTTTAAGCACTGGGGTAAAGAACTTGCAAGGTGTTGGTATAGCCAGGACATGGGGACACCACGCTGAGGGTGATCCCAGAATGTGAATCTGTGTCACTCGCATGGTCAAGATGTTGACCACAGCGATGGAGAAAACTGCATGGTGAATGTGGCAAGAGTGAGTGACCCCTTCAGCGCTCACTAGACCTGAAGGACAGACCTCGCCAGGGCTGGGAGGAGAGAGGCTGAAATTGGGGTTTGAACTGAAGGAGAAGCGTCTGGAGCTGAAAGGTGCATCTGTGAATCATCAACACACAACTGTTGATTAAAGATGTGTTGGTGGATGAAATTATGCAGAAACAAATGAGAAGCAAAGACAAACAAGGCAGTTTGCTGAGAACTGCACAGAAAACTAATGAAGGTGTTAAAGAGGGTTCTCCAAATGATAGGCTGCAGGAGAGATTTCCTGTAAATATGTGGAGTTGAGAGGAGAGGAGAGAAGAGGCGCTATCTGAACCTCTGGTTCAGAAGGGATGACAGACATGTATCCTCTCCTGTGGGCACCGGGGTTCAGGAGGGGCTCCAGCAGAATGTGGTGGCCAGGACTGAGACTGATAGTTTGGGGTGGAAGTGAAAGAAAGGGCACCTTGCAATTGAGACAACATCTGCAAGCAGAGCTTTTAATGACCTTGGGGAAAACAAGGACAATGGAGAAGCAGTTGAAAGGTGCATGGGGTGACGAGGATATTCTTCCCTCAACAGTGGGCTTGCGGGTGGCCAGTCTGGCAACGGAGAAGTAGAGTTGTGTTGGAAAAGGATAAAATGAAAGAGGTGGCACAGGACTTTGGGTGGAGGACTTCAGTCTGGCCACCGACTTGCTATGGGACACCTGGTGAAGTGGGCAAGAGTGGGTGCTGTGAGCCAGGCGCTCATTTGCATTTAAACTGTGTTTTCCCTTTTGGGTGAGCATCGCTAAGTAATCTCCTGGTGTTCTCATTCTGACATTAAAAAGGGAATAACAACAGGGTAACAAAAAAAAAGATTAATTTTTAAATAGCAATTGCCTCTCTGTTGATAGTACTGACAACTCCCTGGCACCTTCCAATTACAGTATTTGTGTGTCTTCCCTTCGCCTCGGTTCCTGCAGCTGCACGCCTAGAACAAGACCTGCAACATCAGTCACCAACTTTTAATTTATCACCCTTCCCCCGTGCCTGTTGGGAAAGTGAGTGTGAAAGCGGTGTTTGTCTCGTATGAAGAAGTCTCCCGTTTGTAGCAGTTGTCACCAGCGTTGTTTGCTCTGACTGCGAACAGCCACACACACGAAGGGACATTGCCGAGAGCTGGTGCACGTGTGTTTCGCCAGCTTCTGGGCTTTATGTATTTATTTGTCAGTCCCTTTGCTTCCCCAAGCACCGTCCCCTGTGGGGACAGTGCAGGAGGGGATGGCGGGTCCCCAGCAAGGCAGGATAGTGCATGGAGCTCTCTGCGCGGAGAGGCTGGGCACAGCCACCATTGCTGACACTTCTGCACTTAACTGGCAGCTCTGGAAGTCCCAGCATGTTCCTGTCTCCCTCTGCATGAAGGACTTGTCATGCAATAAAGGCTGGTGGGAAACATGCAATGTATGTCCATGAAATGTGTTATGATAATCTGATTTTGACTGCAGAAAATACATAGCAAGGATTTGCTCCAGAAAAGCTTTAATGCCTCATACTTTCTGTAATCAGACTGTCCACGGGCTGTCGTAGGGTTTTGCTCTTCTCATCACCTGCCGCACTGAAGTGGCTTCATTTATAGTCTGTTTAATGCTCGATAGTGTGAGCTGCCTTGGTGGTGTCTGTTGCTCCTTCTGTAACACTGGAGTGCACGCGTGGTCCTTGTGGGAGGAGCTTTCCCAGATGCACTTGAAATGTGCTGGCTATGATGGGTTAAGGTGTGTTTGGTGGACTTGGGGGCCTCTGTTGTCCCCAGGGCTCAGGCACCGTGGTGGGGACAGGAGTGCTTATGCCTTGTCTTGCCTGGGCTGGGGCAGCCCTGGGACTTGGTCCCTGTCCTGGTGTCCCCAAGGAGAGACTGGGGACACTATGTTACTCCTCAGCTCAGAAATGGCATATCAGACAAGTCCAGGTCAATACAATCAAGGTGAACATGTCCTCTGTTTAACAGCTGGGGAACTATTTTTCCTTTCACTTCTGTTTTTATTTGCATTTATAACCCAAGCAAGCGTTCACAGCAAATGGATCTGAAAAAAAAAATAAATCAATGCCCGTTAGCTGTTATTCTGGAAAGGCCACAAGCAGCGCAGTAGACCTTACACTTAAAAAGACTTTGAGGACATCAACAGACTTGTAATAATGCCTCTTAAATTTTTGGCTCACTTTCTGCATGCATGCCATCCAGCCCTTCAGTTCCCTCCTTTGCTCATGTCTTTCAGTATCTTAAACCCTGACCCCAATTGTGCTGCATGTCCTGGCATCCCTGTCCCCCGATGCAGCATTTGCCTTGGAAATGTGGTGCCAGGCAAGCACCGACAGTCAGCTTTCCTAAAACACAGACCTGGTACCATGGCATTCTTGCCGATTCGCACCCATAAATACCAGTCTGGTATTTGCAACCAACTCCAGTTTCACCACGTGGGCACTGCCCTTTCCCTTGGTCCCACAGACCTGTTGCTTCAGTAGTTTCAAATCAAGCATCTTGTCCTGCTGCAAGCAGATGGGAAGTGTGTGCTGCCCTCCACTCACCTCTCCCCAACAGTGATCATTTTCTAGACCTGGGTTAATCATCAGATTTAAAATTGAATAATTAAATAATTTGAATAACTATATAATTCATATCTATATACATAAGTTCCTCTGAAACAGGATATATTAGCACTTGTTCATGCAGTTCAGAATAAATGATCCAGGATAATCGATGTTGCCAGTGAAGAGACCTGTGCAAATGCAGGTGTAACACATGAGGAAAAAGAGTGGAACAGAGAATCTATGGAACAAGAGAGTGAAGAGTTTCTGAGCCCTGAGTCTGCATCAGCGCAAACAGTGACTGGTGGCAGGATGTTGTGCTGGACCCTGGGGAAAGCCCTCGGCTTTAAGTGCGGCTGAGCCGGCAGCCAGCAGTAATTGCGTTTCAAGATCTCGAAGCAGATTCTGGACAAATTACACTAATGCCTTCAAGTGGCGTGACTTCATCTTCAGACCTGTGCGACTGAAAGCCAAATCTGACCCGAAAAGGGGTGTTGCGCACGGTGCGGCGCCCGCACAGCGCGATGCTTGCATACGTGTCTGGCACATTCATGGGGTCGCTGCAGGTCCTGAGTGCACCAGTGGTCCCCGACGGCCCCACTGGGCAGAGGGACTCATTACAATGTGTGTTCATTGCACTTATGTTTATGGCTGCCACGATTACATGCACAAATTCTCTGTTCACACAGCAGTGACAATCTAGCCCTAAAATGAGAATAGATTTTCTTAAAGTTCTTTTCTGTTTAAATGGAGTGATTTCATTCTTGTCCCTGCTTGTGGAAATTGGTGTGATATACATGATAAGCACAAATGATATATGTAATATATTGCCCGTGGGAAGCGTTGTAGGTTATGGTAATGCTGGGATGTATGTGTGAGGGCTGAAAGGAGGGAAGAGATGTAGAAATGCACTTTGTCAAGTGTAATTCATCCCAGGATAATGTAGGTATAGGCACGTAATGGGATTCTTGGCTCCTCTGCTCTGTGCCCTTTGCTACGGGATGAGGGCTGCATTATTATGCTGCTGTTCCCGCACTCATTACGCCTACTATGCCAGAAGCCCAATTGTAGAATCTTTTCTGGCTGCCTTTCCTCCATAAAGTCATTTCCCAAAGATCATCTTTCAGCCTGTGATTTATCTGACTCCCGAACTAGATGCTTTGAACGCTGCAGCTCTGCACATGGAGGCATTTCCAGCGTGTCTGCAGTTGTATATCTCCCCATTTCCACCAGCCTTTTAGTGTTTCCATTTTTATGGGTGCTAATACCTTCCTGCTTGCAGGGAAAAAAAAGCTGGTTTTAAGGAAAGAAGATAGGACGGAGGACCTGGGGGGCAGCAGGGATTTCCATGGCCAAATGCAATTGCTCCTTTTTTACAGCCCTGTCATTTGGAGGCAGCAGATCCCCCGCCAGCTGATGATCGGCACAGTAACGCACCTTCAGTTCCTCCCTGGGTTTCTGAGTGCTTTTGCTGGGTGAAATACAGCGGCTTTGTAACTCTCCTAATGTGTTCCATGCTATGGCAGTTGTCAGCACCACCCCTTGCCTGGTCTGCAACTACTGGCTCCGCTTTATCTCCCTTTTCACTGCAAAAAAGAACGTGGGAGAGGGGCTGGAGTCACTGGGGATGGTGTGTGCTGCTGAGAGCACTTAGTGAGCAGGGGACCGTTCTCATCTGGAGGCTGCACCAGGAAGCCGGGGAGAAGAAGGAGATGCACAAGTGGCTCTACAAGCCAGCAAAGTCAGATACGAGCAGCCTTTTAGGAAGAGCTGGATATGATATTTGTGGTCTGCATTCATTCATTGCTTTCATCCACCCACCTGTTTTATTGCAGAGAGGTGCTTGCCTGTACCCACGTAAGTGTTGGTATGGATTTACACTTGCACAGGTAAAATCAGAAGTACTTTGAAAGCTGCAGTTAAGTTATATCTGGATGATCAGACGACACCACCAGCAACGTGCTCTCTGCTGCCGGGGATGTGAGAGACTTCCCATCCCCGTTGCCCAGGGCCTCCAAACTCCTGGTTTGTTTTTACTCCGAGTTCTTCTTGGAGCAAAACCAAGATAGTCCGTTTACAAATACTTGAGCATTGAGAAGCAGGAGCTAAGGAACTGGAACTGGGAGGCTGTGTTGAGAACCTGCTCTCCGCGCACTGACGAGCGATGTGGCGATGAGCCTGTGAACTGCTTCAGATTGTACGTTCCCTGCAAGCCCTTGCTTGGTTAGGTGGCAGGAGATGACAGTGCAATAACGGGTGTAAGGTGGGGGAGATGCAGACGCTCAGCAGATGCAAACCTGTATAGTAAAGGTGAATTCTTCTCCTTTTTTTTGGTTGGTTTGTCGTTTTGTTTTTGGGGTTTTTTTAGTTGGTTTTTTTTTTCCCCCTCGCGTGTGTGTGGTTTTTGTTTGTTCATTTTGAGGAGAGCCGGCAGGCCAGGCTGTACTCCTGCTCTCCCTGGAGAGCTGCAACGGTGGGGTTTGCAGTTTAGTTTGTGTTTGTGTTTGAATGCACATCAGTAAATATTTATCCTTTGGGATGCTCCAAGTTGCTTGGGGTGCAGTTTTAGGGTCCGAATTCAACCATTCACTCAAGTCAGTGGGGAGACGCTGATTTTGGAGGAATTTGGAGGGGGCCCTTGAGCTGTGGCTGTCGCTGGGCTGGGAGGCAGCTCCGTGGAGAGGGCACGGCGTGTCAGCCTCCCTGTGCAGTTGGGGTCATCCCGCCAGCAGCGGGGCTGTGTGCTGGGTGTAGTAGAGATGGGGTTTTAGGTTGTCCTATGCTTTTTGCCCATCACAGAAGGCAGCAAAGCTCCAGGCCTGAATTAAACTTTCAGAGGATAGCGGACACCTTCGGACACAGACCCTCGACTCGTTTCGTTGCGGGCAGCGGGGCCAGACGTGCAGAACCGACTCTGAGCCCATGTTTGCTAACCTGGGGAGGGTGTGCTGAGGGGTGCAGGTGGTCAGGAGTTAAGGACTGTGCCTGGCATCTGTGGCAAGCTCATCGAGCCGCCCACCAGCCTGCGGGCACCCAGCAGCGTCCGCCCACTCCCCAGGAGCTGATTTTGGGTGGGTACGGCCCTGGGGGATGCGGGGGAAGCCCAACCACCCCTCGCTCCTGCTTCCTGCAGCAGTGCTTCATCTTCTTGTTTTGTGGAGTTTCCTTTCTGTGGAAGCTTCAGTGAAGCATATCCTAAGATAGCAGCAATCCTTTCTGCCCGGTGCTGCGGTGACGACAGCTGATATCAGCCCGGCTCCCGCTGGCTCCGCTTGGCTGCTCCCTAATGAGCAAAACAAATGGGATGTGGGTAGGAGTCTGTGGAGGAGCAAATGCATGAGCAGGAATGAGTGACCCTGGGCTCGTGGCTCTGTAGCCAGGCTCATGTGTCTGTTGGTCTCTGTAATGCTGGTGTTATCACGTTGCCTATCCAGTCCTGCATGCATGTTTTTTCCTGAGTGCCAGTTACAATATAAATAATTATTTGATTACACAATTTTCACTAACTGCTTTGTTCTCCATCTTGTCTTTGGTGGCTCAGGAGCGTTTCAAGGTGAAATAATTGCATGTTCAGGGAATTTGCTTAGAAGCTGGTAATTATTAATTTCCTCATCAATTCATTGTCTGTGTGCATTTGCGGCGCAGTGGGCTCTGAGAGGAGCAGGTCGTGCCAGAGAGTGGATAATGGAGATCACAGGCCACTTCTTCCCTAAAGCAGAGTCCGATTACAGACAGTGACTTTCCCGCTGCCTCCAAGGAAGAGCGGTGACATTTGCTTTGTTTTACTGCAATTACATCATTGGAGTTCCAGTCAGCCTAATCATTTCTTGGTCTTAACTACTTTTCTATAGATTTTCTGTGCCTTTTCAACTGTATGGTTATGTAATATAATTATCTTGTATCTTTTATTTGATGACCCTGTTTTATTAGCAATGATGTGCTAATTATTCTGGTTCTCTGTGTGTTGATAATTGCTTCATATTATGATAGTAGTTTAAAGATCATGAATAATATGTAGCACCTCATCTTATGAGCTGTTATTAACTTGTACGGTAGCCCACTGAAGAGTTTAAACTCAGTCTAAAGCTCCCATTGCCGAGTGGAGGTAACGTATAGGTGTGATAAATGTGATAAAATCCTCATCCCCACCTGCCTCTGGACTTCACTGCAAAGGCCTAATTATTCTTTCCCATGATTAGACCCATTCTGGATTTCTGAACTATGAAATAAAACATCCAATTTCTTATGTCTCTTAAAAATATGGTAGTGAACCTTTCACAGATGCTCGAGGCGGGTGCAGGATGAACGTGGCAGGGGAGACCTGAGGGTCCCTCCTGGTCCTGACACCGTGTTTCACTAAAACTTTATGCTAAGCTATGAAACAGTGAGGCTGGCCTTAATGCCGTTTTTTTTAGCTGGGGCTTTATCCGAAGAGCGCTGAAGTCAATGGGCCGTGAAGACCGCTGGGCTCTGTGTGCGTAGGGACAAATCCATCGTGGTGGAGCCAGGCTACCAAGGGGCAGATCCCTCCTGTGGGGCCAGGTCCTTGGCCATTTGTCCTGCAATCCTGAACCGTCTTGGTGATCTTCAGAAGCACGTTCCTGATGAGAGAATTAAATTCGTCCTGAGAAGCATCACGAGATTGCTCTCATGGTAACATCTTGCCACAGAATTTCTAATGGCTTCTTTGACTGTCGAATGGAGCAGAGAAAAGTTGTACAACCTCATTTATCTCCCACATTTTATGCTCATACCTAAATTTGTGAATTTCACTAACTTCCAATTAAAAAACTAGATAAGTCAGTGTCACTGTTGTTTATATGTAGTTTCTTCTTGGATCTTCTAGTTAGCAAATACTGTAACTGAATTTCCATAACTGTTGGGATAAATTTAAATATTAAAGAAAATGCCGTTGTGACTAAAACATTTTAGAGGAAGAGAAATAGTCCTGTAAATGATGGGGAGAAATGCAGGGGCTTCTGGAGCAGAAGCGCTGATGGCACCTTGTCTGGAGCAGCGGGTGCTTCGGAGGAAGATGCAAGTCATCTTCCTTCCCATAGGTAACTCTGGAATTGGCTATTCACAGGGAGTAATTTCTGTTAGAGACACTTACGTGCACTGAAACACAGAATTTTATGTGCTCATTTTATACATCTAAATCCCTTGTTTATCAAGTTTCACAAATGCATGAATCATAAAGTGCTGTGTTTACAGCTGGTGCCTGCTCTTGGCCGCAGTGCTGCCCGGCAGCCACGGTCCCATGGGGAAAGGGCAGGTTTCCTTGGAAAATTGCTTTGGTCTCTCACCGAACTTAAAATTTTGTACTTATGCTCTTTTTCTTTTAAAACAAGATCAGTATCTCGGCTTCTGAAAAATATAGATGTGGAAACGCTTGAATTCTCTCTCCTGTATTTTGCAAGAGCTTAGAAAGACCAAACAAAATCTGACGTATGAGACAAAACAATTATCAAAATGTATGTATAACTGCTGAATACATAGCAGCGGAGGAAGATGCTTTGCAATGTGTTCTGTAACAAATAGGGAACAAATAATTGTTTGAGAAGGATTTAATTAATCTGAATGAATTCAGTTAAGCAGACATTAAATGTTTTACCCAGAGTATATGCTGTCTTATTTTTTTCACTTATATGTGAAAATGTTCCTTGGATTTTTTTTATTTTTTTTGCACACTACCTTGAGATTTTTATAAACTTCAGTGTTTTCATTAGCTACCTGTAATTAATTATTTATGGTATAGTGCATTGAAATTCCTATAAAATATTGAAAACAGAAGGGGAATATGTTTTCAGGAGATGAAGAATGAGGTTAATATGGGAGCGGAGTTCAGGGTGGCGCTGGCTGGGGTTGGGTTTGTGCCCCACAAGGACGAGCGGATGTTGACACTGGGCAGCGTGAGGTCCTGCTCTGTCCAACGCTGACACTGGAACTGGGGCTCTCACCAGCCGTGGGCCTGGCACCACTCAGCCGCGAGAGCTGAGGACATGAACCACAGCCACCAGGAAGGACAAACAGCAGTGATCTGTCACAGCAGCAAACTTTCCCGCCTGGGCTCTGCTCTTTTTCTTGAATTAATGTCTTCTGTGGGGATGCATGTTAGTTCGTCATGAGCAGTGTAGCATTTAGTGTTTGTCCTCTTAAATCACGTTGTCAGTGTTTGTAATTCAGGCTAGTAAAATAGGCATGGAACACTTGTGTGGCAGACCTCATGGGGCCATAAAATTTGGGAGGTTTAATTAGATTCAATTAGTGACGTGAAATAGTCTTTGTCAGACACTTTCCTTGCAGAACTCCGTCTGTCTTCCTCAGCCACGCTGGCTAGCCCAACACGGCCCGTGCGGAAGAGACTCCTCTAGCTCAGGCTCCCATCTCCGAGTCCGCAAATGAGTTAGAAAAGGGATTGCTTGATAAAAAATGAGTCCTCATATATGACCGTGATAGGCTTCCCAAGAAGAACATCGAGCCCCCAGTCCCCTGAGGCCACCCACGTGTTGGGGCCACCCACGTGTTGTGCTCACAGCACAACTTTCATGTCCTCCCGCCGCTGCACCGTGTCAGGCACAATACTGCTCCCCCTGCACCAGAAATAAGTGATTACTTGAAAGTTACAGTAGTTTGTTAATTTGAAGATGTAAGTGGGAATTTCTGAGAACAAAGGAAAATCAATCAGAGACCAAAGTAGAATGCATTTTTGCCTTTTTGTCATTGATTTCATTACGGTTGCGTCAAGTGTAGTTGATATTATATAGGGCAAAGAATTCAAAAAACTTTTTTGGCTTGTTGGTTTGAAAAAAGGAAAAGGCAGGATCTCTTTTAGGCAAAAAGCTCAGTAGCTGTAACAGCAAGGCTTTTTTCTTTCTAAACAAGTAATGCATTTTTGTTCAAATAAAAGAAAGAACAGACTATTTATTACTGTTCAGAAATCTGGATGGCATTAGCAGCTGTGTAAATTAGTTTAACTTCATTGACTTCCACAGAAATAAACCGATTCATCTCTGCTGAGAATCTGGTTCCATGGGACTTAATTGATTTTTTTCAAGCTGACATTTTTATTAGTAATAACATTTAAGTTTCAGATAATACTCATCAAATATTTGCTTACCAGTCTATCCAACATTCTTTATAGGTAAATAAGGTTATTGTCTGTATATAAATCTGGAAAAATAGATGAATAAAAATCTGGAAAGTAGGTTTATAATTAACCAGCAGATAAGATGTAGAAGGTGAGGTTGTCTGTCCTGAGCTGTACAACGAGAGCCGTGATTACACTGAGCAGCACAGGGCGGCCAGCAGGTCTTTGGGACGGGGACCTGGTGTTGTATTGTCACCTGAATGAGGTGGATTCGGTTCCCAGGGTCCTGGTTATGAAACGGACCTCAGAGATTCAAAAGGTCAGGTTGGTTTGGGGAGCACAAGCACCAAATGGTCTTCATTTTGAAGCAATGCAGAATATATGCGTATTCTGCAGATGTATATTTATGTGTGTGTGTGTATCAAAATTGTGCATAAAATACCCGTTATATCATGTAAATGGTTTGGAAGAACCTCGTGGTGTTTCTGCTGCTGCTGTTGCGAGGCTGATCCCAGCGCGCTGCTCTGTTAGCGCTCACCCTGCTGGATTTGCCTTTGAGGTAAGGGGAGATAGAGCCCAGTTAGCACACAGGTACCTCCAGACCTCTGCCTGCGCTTGCCATCTTCCACACGCTCCGCCAGACCCAAACCCACACGTGGCCACCGGGCAGCCCCAGTGTGTCCGCACCCCTGTGTCCTACCAGGCACCTGCCTGCCTTGCCTCCCAGAAGGGGAGGTCCCGAGCAAGGTCCTTGTGAAATGAATTCTGAAGCCCCA
Source organism: Burhinus oedicnemus (assembly GCA_008921705.1). Taxonomy (NCBI): domain Eukaryota; kingdom Metazoa; phylum Chordata; class Aves; order Charadriiformes; family Burhinidae; genus Burhinus; species Burhinus oedicnemus. Next base: position 570,811 of record VFFE01007535.1, on the reverse strand, counting down.
TGGCTGAGTTCCCAGTGCTGATGGGACTGTGCGAGACACGGGTTTTGGGTCTATTCTGGGCTTTATTCTCGCAAAAACTATAACATTTTGCTCTTCAGTACTGGGGCGCTCAGACAGTCTTCCTCCTGTGAGTGTGCTCACCGTCCCCTCTTGCTCTGCAGAGGAGGAGCTGTGTCGAGATCATGGCTCTGGTATGGTTTCCAGCAGCTGAAAATAAGGGGTAGGGTTTGGGGTTTTTTTTCTTCTTTTTGTTTTTTTCTTTTTTTTGGGGGTGGGGGGTGGCATTGGGGAATGTGTGTTTTTGGTTTTGTTTTTTTTAACTTCATGGTATAACAGCACAGAGTGCCTGCTGCGGGCTTTCAGCATAAATACAAGGATGGCGGCTGCTGTTCCATATAGCAGCACCCAACTCACTTGACATCAAATCGGTAAACCAGGATCTCAGCCTTGCCCAAGAGTTGTCCTCAAAGCAAAAACCTCTAAGTGAATCCCTGTGGAAAAGTGATTTTTGTATATGTATATGCATACACATATACTATTATATATTATAATAGATATGTTTTATATATATAATACTACTGTTGTATTATGTATGTTATATATATTATTATATATTACTGCTCTGGGTTGCTTAAAGGTGGGAGAGACAGTGAAATCCCGTGTATGGACTGGGCTGTACGGTCTCCCGCATGCGCTGGGGAAGCACAAGCTGGTTCTGGCGGGCGGGTGGCCATGACTGCTGCCAGGGCTCCTGTTCGGACATTCATCTCTCTAGGAGCTGCTTAGCCTGTCATTAATTCCAGCTATACGTTAGCGTGTGACTCGGGGGCTAAAAGAAGTAGGAGGAAGGAAGAAAAATCCCAAAGGCGGGGAAGTGTATCAGATTGGTGCTCACTGACAGTATTTAGTCTTAAACCGTAAATTCAGTGGCATATGTAAAATACCGTCTCTGGCATCGGCAAATTGTTCTTTGAGTAATTGTATTATGTACTTCAGTGCTTCTTTGATAAGATGTAATTTGTGTGAGGTGATAGCAAGTCAGTAATCCTTAGTGTTTCAAAATCATTTTACGGGGAAAGTTTCTACTGATGGAGACCCTTGGCTGGTATCTCTCGGGGAGAAATGGGCTCGTTTCAAGGGGGAAAATGTTACTTTCAGCTTAATTAAGGTGACCCCTGCATTTAAAACCTGATACACTTAACTGGTTTGACACGTAAGGAAATGTAGGAGTTTCTACCCTTTGAAAAGAGGGGGTGAAAGTGTTGGCTGCCTGGAGGTAGGGGTGTCTGCCTCGGGAAGAAGATGCTGTCTCCCCTGTGCCCGCTGGGTTGCCGCGGAGGGGCACAGGAGGTGCCAGGCGTCCCTGGGTGGGTTTCCCAGTGCAAAGGGAAGATGGGGGATTTTTTGGGTGGGTTTGTTTTTTGTTTTGGTTTTTTTTTCCCGCTCCTAAATTTCTTTGTTTGGCAGCAGTAGACGTTCCTGGTTGGTAGAAAGCAGGGGTGGGAGGGCTCCCTGCCATCCTCCTGGGTCTCCTCCCCGGGCGGGGAGGCACGGGCACGGGGCTCGCAGCACAGCAGAGGGCTGGGACCTGGCCGTGGCGGTCAGCCCCACTGATCCAGTGTGTGTCTGTAACCTGCCTCAAAAATTGAAGCACGGAGAATAGGCTCAGTGTGTTGTTAATGCAGAGTAATTGTTTTTCTGTTGATCCAGAGCCAAAATGGTTTGAAGCGGAAGAGACTTTGAATCACTGGCTTTGATAGCATTTTTTTTAAATTTAACCTTTTTGTCTCCTGGCTGAGTCACAGGCGGTGTTTATATGGGGTAACCTCATTATACAAAATGACCCCTAAGATGACCATAGTGCCGGAAGGCTTGGACATCATGGAAATACTTGCTCAACTTCCTCCCTATTTGGCAGCCTGGGATCTCTACAGGGTTGGGATTTGCCTATGGTTTAGGATCTTCATAGTATCATGTGCAGAAATAACAAAACTGGGCAAATACAGGTGGATGCCAGGTATTATTTTGTCTTTTATTACTACTGTATTAAATGCTGCTACTCTAGAAACAAATGAGTTGTGCAATAGTTTGGTTAAGTGCCAAGAACAGCATCTGCATTTGCATTCTGAGAATTAGAAAGCAATCTGTTCCTAGAGGGGAGCTTGTGTATTCATTTCTGGCTCAAAGTACTCAAGCTTTCACTGAAAATACTGTGTGTCTAAGGCCCTTCCTGCCTCATGCCTCAGATAAAAATGGCCACAGAGGTGCTCTCTGAAAAGAATAATTTAAAGCTTCTTGTGTCACTTGCCTCATCTTGCTCTGGAGAAACTGTCCAAAGATGGTTCCAAGGAAAAACAGTTTGGGTGGGTTTTTTTTTCCCAATGTGAAGCTTTTCTTAGTAAAACTAAATGCTTGGATTTTTTTCTTTCTGTTCAAAAATGGCAAAATTTTGCTTAGATTCTTGCTAATGTGGCTAGTACACCAAGTGGTGCAATAAGACCAGACTTGTGCTATTTGCAACAGATGTGAAGGTTTTCATAGTGACGGAGAGGGTGGTGACACTGGGTAGCCTGGTTTGACGCCAGCCCCTTAGCTGTTTGTCTTAATCTGCTGGATGGACATCATCAAAGTCCGAAGTTCATTAGGACTGAACTGAATTACCAGTCTGCTGCAAAACCAGATGTCCCCTTCCACCTGCAGGAAGGTGAATTTTGGGTGATGCTGATACACAGCTCCTTCATGGCCTGGATTATCTGTGAACGTTATAAGCCTCACCAATCACCTTCCTGAAATGTGCTCCAGGTGTGATGTTGTACAACAACATAAAATTAAGTTGCTCTGATTTTGAGGGGGTTGCAAGGAAAGCTTTATGTACATCTGCAATGGTCTGTAGGGGAAATTCTGCTGTGACATCTCCCTACATCCCGGGGGGGTATGGACCAATATTCCGACGAGCCATGCCGGCACTGCAGCACATGCAGTGCTTCCCGCAGGCAGGGGAGTACCAGTAGCACACTCGTCTTTTCCTTGTGGGTACTTTGAAATGCCATGGTGATGACAGCCCTGTAAAGACTGCTCAGGCTTTGCTGCCAAGAGCTCAAAAACTGCTGAGTTTATATGTGAGCATATATACTTTGTAAAATGAAAATAAGTGCCTGAACCCGTAAATACCAGCTGGGACAGGGAGCGCCGTTTCAGTGGGTTATATAGATACTCTGTGCTGGAGTAATACTGTGTGTGACTGAGATACACCAGTGGTAAATGGAGACTTTTAAAGTTATGCCTGTTGCTGTTCCATCCTGGAATAACACCTGTGGTGATGACTTTTCTCACTGACCCTTCAGCTGACCGCGGCTGTCACTTACTGCCTTGCTGGCCGTGCTGTCCCCAAGGTGGCAATTTTGGGCAGCCTTGATGAAAAAAACCTGTAGAGAGACTGTGAGCTGCTGCTCCGCCTGATCCAGCCTGACCGCAGACTTGTATATAGGAGTAGTTTTTCCTCCCACTCTTTCAAATAAAATAAGCAAACCATTGTGAGCGACTGAATTCGCCGGACCAAAAGGAACTGCGTAACAAAAGGCAACAGTACCCAGTGAAAGCCAGCCCAGGGCAACGGGCAGCTCTTAAATCATGTGCTTCTTCTGTGTCCTCTTTGCTGTATCAAAAGATGAAAGCTTTCTATCTAGGCTCAGTCTTACTAATTAAACGGGTCTGTTCAGTTCCCGCAGCGGCAGCCGGATCAGCCCCACCTCTGCTTTTAGCCTCTCCAACATGCTGCACTTTAAGATAATACGGGCTCCGGGAAGGGTTTTTGAAAGCATGCTGCATTAACTTCCTCTGCTTCCCCTGAAGCCAGGGATTAGTCAGCCACGTCCTCCATGCTTTTGAAACATCTCCCTCTGAGCCTGTGTGACGTTCAGACAAAGGCAGGGTTAAAACAAAGGGTAAAACCCTCAGTTTGGGTAAATTGCTGTAGCGTGGCTGGAGGCAGCAGAGCCTCAGCAGTTGAGACCAGGAGAGAATTTGGCCCGGAGGGAGGAAGCAGTAAAGGGAACAGCCCTCTTGAAAAACATAAAAGTTAATTGTTATGCAAAAGTGGTACATATTTTTCAGCTCTCAAAGATCAGTGCTCACAACTTCCCCATAAAAACTGCAGCTGGCCAATATTTTTCACTTTTTCCTGAGTGAATTGAAAATGAAGGCATTTTTTACACTCTCGGATGAAACTTTGAAAGAGAGCTGCTCCAAATAAAACCTCGGCGCTCGGTGGGAGCTTAGCTGGTCCCTAGGCGCCCATCAGTGGTCCCTGCAGCCCCGCACCTCCCCTCCGCTGTCCCTGGTGGGAGGTGGGGATGCTGCGGGGCCGTCCAGGCACTGGCAGCTGGGCTCACCTCTGCTTCTCCTGCTCTTTCAACCATTTACCCCAAACCGTCCTGCAGGGGCTTGTGCTCTCCTGTTTACCCTCGCCACGGCAGGTCTCAGATCTCAATCTGTATTTGACCCCAGCAGGCTTCAGCCGCAGGGGCTGCGATCGATGGCTAGCCCTTCTGGGCGCCATCCAAAGCCACTGGAGCTGATGGAAGGACTTCAGTGAACGTTAGATCATACTCTAAGTGCTGGTTTTCTTTCATTGTGAAAGAGCAGATCCTGATTTAATGTGGTTTTTGTCAGCATCCCCGGAGGTTTTATTTACTTCAGCTGCTTTCTTTGCAAACTGTGCCGATTCATTTAGCTGAATCCTTGTCAAGCTGCTCGAACTAAAATTGAGATGCAAATGTACAGCAGCTATTCCTATTTTTTCAGATGTGGAAAGCAAGCATTGGAAAGATAAATTACTGTAGTTCCCTTTAAGCACATATTGCTGAGAAGCAAACACTAAAACATCAAAATAAAGCCTTTTTTTTTTTCACTCTTTTTAAAGCAAGAATATAATTACGCTCCGTGGATCTCACCAGAGCACAGATCAAAGCAATTAAGTAATTGCTCTTGGCATTTTGACTGTGGTTTTGAGTGGCACGTACAGTGTTTTTATGGATGCCAGGGGATGTAGCTGTCACCATGGGGAGTGGCCCCGGTAGCCAGGGAGGGCTCGGTGGGTATGTGGGCATCTCTGCCCCGGCCACCCTGGAGCGCTGAGAGGGAGAGGAGCAGCAGCAGCAGGTCCCAGAGAGGTGGGGTGGCCCTGCTCTCAGCTGCTGACGGTGTGTTCCAAGGCAAAGGCTTGGGAGAAAAAATGCCTGCAGGCTGATGGTAAAGTGAATGCTCATACCGAAAGTCAGTTGTAGTGGTTGCTTGGCTTAGGATAAAAACCTCTATGAATCTCGGGGATGCCTAAAACACAAGTTCCATGGCTCATACTTTCCAGCAGGACAAATTGGATCCTAAATCCAAGCACTGACAACCCTCAGTTTGGAATTTGGCAGTGGGTGCCAGGTCATTTTTACTAGTACAACAAGGAGACTAAGCAGAGATAAGACTAACAGTATTTTTTCATATAGGAAGACTTGGCGAAAAAATGACATTTCAAAATTGAAAGCATTTTATATTTCCCCACAAAAATGTTCCCCTATTTTAAAAATAAAATGGTTCCCTTGTCTTGCTTCTGAATGCATGACCCTCTTGCAAGGCAAGTTATAGCACCGTTTTGTTTCTAATTGCAGGGAAAATTCCTATTTCTGATTCACACTCTGGTACTCGATAGGCTTTGTGCAATTGTTCCTTTCATGGTACTGCTGGTACAATCAGTACATTGAACGAGCAGAGAATTTATGACAGCAAATTGCAATACAGATGAGCTGTATAATGTGATTCAGAGGAGGATTCTGTGCTCGGCATTCAGCTGCGGTCGCAGGCACCCGCCTGCCAGCCCCGGGTCAGCACCCAAGAGCGTGGGGCTGGCTGCGGGCAGAGCTCCCGGCTGCATCTCCCCTGTTTTCCCATCAGAAGACAAAAGGAAGAGGCTGAAGAGAAAACCAACTGTGGAAAGGAGAGGTGAAAAGAAAGGATGAGAAGGAAAGGGAATGGTCCAAACGGAGGGACAAAGAAGGTGCCCTTGCAGACACAGGAGCTGTGGCATCGCATGGGTCCTGGCCACACTCCGCTTTAAAACCCGGATTCTGAGAAGCCCCCCTACAGCTGGGTTAAGGTGACACGACATTTGGCCGAGACCCAGGCCAGGTCCCAGATGTCTGCTGGGTGATCCGCGGGGATCCACTTTGACCCATGTGCCACATAACAGAAAACCAGCTTAAAACGTGCCCCATGGTGTTGTGGCGATGGTGGTGGTAGGTCTGCGGTTTTATTCAAGGTGTCCTTGAAGAGTGGCTTCTGATAGTTGTCATGGTGACCTCACCAAAAACTGCAAAAGTAAATTTGTTGTGCCGCAAAAGAGGAGCCTTTCACAAACAAGGGTGTGAAAAATAGATTGCTGTTTGTCTTGGGTTAAATTCAAAATTTTCATTTGAAAAAGGAAAAAAGTTTTCACGGATGGTATTCTGTATCATTTGCACTTTTTCCCAGGCTGCACAAGGAAAGCGGTAAAACCATGCTATGGATACAATTTGATTGCCAAAAAAGTAGACTTAAACCCAAAGTTTCTCTGAAATGAACAAGGATATTAATTAAAAGATGTAATTGTGGAGCTCCCTTAGAAAGTAATGATAGGATGCATAATTGTTTCTCTGTGATTCTTGTTAATCAAGAAGAGAGCCAAGGAAACAATGTTAATTACAAAGGTGAAGATTTTTGAGGACATAATGATTGATAAGGACCCAAATGTCATTGATTGTCACTGGGAGTTTTACACACAACAGTCTTTTGTGCCTTTCAAAACCTGCCTGAAATGGAAAAACCATGAGTCCTTTCTAAGTCTGGGCAATGAGGAAGGGATAGTAATTTGTCTGCCATAATTGCATGGAGGTTTAGTAATAGGAGGATTTGAGCTTCTATCTGGGCACCTGCAAAACTTGAATTCCTGCCATCGCTGCTGGTTTGCTGAAATAAAAAATGGTTGCCAGACAGCTTGGCTGGAAACAGTTTTACCTTAACTAATGTAGGCAATCCTCTGTCTGGTTTAATCAAAGATCTCCTCAATGGAGCTGGAGATTGTTGTTCAGAAGACTACCTGTAATAAAAAGTACATTTTTTACTGCTCTTGGAGGGGTGCATAATCTAGCACTTTTGATGACCCCCGAAGGCACAGGATTAAATTGAAGGACTTGCAGCTAATTTTTGAGGTTTAAATAATTACCAGAGTATTTATTAAGATGTGGCTGCAGAGCCTTTACAGGGCTTGGCTCTGCCCCTTGCGTCACTGGAGGAATGAGGACTTAAGCGCATCGTTTGTCGCAGCGCTTTGGCGTGTTCTCAGCACTGTGCGCTTAATTACAGCCCCATTCACAGGCTCTGACTAAAAGTACCTACCAACAAAAAGAAAACTAACAAGTAATTGCTTTAGAATTATTTTTAGGAAGACTGTCTCCACAAGAGCAGTTTGAGATGGAGATGAATCTCTAACCTGGTAGAGCAAGCCTTGGCTGAAATACCTTTGTGGTGGATCCCCCAGCCTACTCGGGGTTGGGGTGGTTTGTTGGGGCCATCGTGGCCTCTGGGATTGCCCCGCTGAGCAGAGGCTGGGGAGCAGCATTGTCCCCTTGGAGCGATTCTTCCCTCCAAGGGACGAAGAGCTGCAAAGCAAATCGTCTGACTGGGCTCTGTAGCAGCTCTGGGTTCCTGTGCAGGGTGGTAGATCCTCTCCTGGGTTATCTGAGGCTCTCAGTATCTCTCGGTTAATTCTGTCATCCCAGTTTTACTTCTGGTTTGAAATGTGTTTGTTGAGCAAGCAGTAAATCTGTCATTCCAGCAAAGAGCTTAATTGAGCTATTCAGTCCTGGGCAGCCTTTGTTTCCTTTCAGAAGATAAATAAATACCATCTACCAACATATTTCTTCTTCCTTCCCCCCTCCATTCATCCCTTTTCGAAACTAAACATTTCCAGACAGTGGTATACTTCATCCGTTTTGCATTCCTTATTGGACGTGTACAGGCTGATGCACAGGGTGGCACCAGCTGGGAATCCCTGCGGCAGAGCTGGTGCATCTCCAGCGCAGGGTGGGAGCAGTGGAATGGGGCCAGCAGCTTCTGTTGCTGGTCCCGTTGCTCAGGGCCACTGCTCGACTCTGCTGGGGATTGCTCCAGGTGGCCTAAATTAGAGCAGACCTGGGCATTATCTGAGATAATGTGAAGAAACACGAGAGTGGGCATAAATACTTGGGTCTCCTCTGCTGGTTGCATTCTGCTCAGTTACAGCCCGAAATCGGGGCCAAGGTTGTCAAATAGGCAGTTCCCACGGGAGGAGTCAGCCTGCAGGCTCCCAAGGACCTCGCTCAGAATTGTCCCTTCCGGGCACGCCGAGGTGTGCTCTTGCAGAGCCCTCGGCCGTGGGCAGTGCTGAGCTCCCTCCGCAGCACGGGGCTGTGAAGGATGCAGATGCTCCGTCTCTGGGGGCCGCTCTCCCCGCTGCCCACGCACGCCTGCATGGACATATCGGAGCTCTTTAGCTGTCACCTGGAAGCTGCAAACAGCCCTTTTAAAAAGAAGATGATGAAGAAAAAAAGGCAGATTTTTCTCCTCTTACTGCTAATTAGATCAATAGGGATCTTATTCACCAGTTATTGAAAGAGACAGTTGTAAACTAATTAGGCACGCACCGGCTGAGCACTGATGCTCCCTCTCTGCCCCTCTCATCGCCCCGGGTGGCTGCAGCCTCGGCAGCAGCACGGCTCCCGCGGGAGGGGGGGTTTCTTTTTGCAACCTTTAATTCCTGCAAAATCCTGCTGCCTGCGGTGCGGCAGAGGTGAGGTATGGAGGGAGACCGGGCTGCAGCCTGCCAGGTGATGTTTGGTTCTATTTAGATCTTTGCTGTGAGGATGGCGGTGGCGAGGTGGGAGCTGGCCGGGCTGGAGCAGCACCGGGTGGGCTCCTCTGGGCCCCCTGCCTGCGCGGGACCCCTCTGCTCTCTGCACTTACGGCCACGTAACCAGCCTGAATGTGCACGGCCCAGCCAGTGCCTGCTGGGATGCTTGCCCATACAGTGATCTATTGCATTAGGCTAATTGGAGAACAACGCTATTTGCTGTTACAGTAATTTTCGGTGTCAAATATTTTACTGTTAATTTGAGCACATGAGGCTTTCTTTAATGCTGTTTAGGGCTTTGAAGTTAAATTGCAGTTTCATCAGTTGCATGATAAATCACTTAATGGAATTTCCCAGATGTTTTAAAATTAAGTTTAGATTTTTCTAAAAGAACGTCAGGCTCATTGCCGTGATGGGAGCTGGAGGATCTATCACAGTTTACTAGAAGCTTGAACTTCTTTCTTGCTAGTTCAAAGTCTAGCTCCTGCTTTCTGGGCATTTCGGAGGAGGGGGGCTGAGCAAGGTCTTGCCTGAGCTGCGTGCGGCGCCTGCAGAAGCACGAAGCAGTTCTCAGTGGCTGCTCCTGGGGACGGGCTGACACTCCGGCTCAAATCGCAACTGATTTAAATTCCAAAGTAGCGCAGACTGCTAGTGGGGAGTTGGGACCCATTTCCAGGGTATGTTTTGCTCTGATGAGGGACCTCTTCTTTGACCCCTCTGGTGTGAACGTGGCTGAAGTCTCCTGTTCCTGCAGGATGACACCATTACCTGGCCGATTCAATTGTCTTCTGAAGAGTCACTGGGGTGATTTTAGAAATGCGTTTGCTCATTATAGCGTGAACCTGCGAGAGAAAAATCTTGCTCCAAGTGAAAATCTCAATGTTGCCAACCAGTTGTAATGAAGAAATGAAAATAAGTGAAATAAATGCTACTGTGAGCTTTCTGGTGTCGTGGGAGCAAGAGGTGGCAGTTCATGCTGGTTTTTATTTAGTTCGAATGCAGCAGATGTGCACGGCAGATACCTGCTCGCGCTGGGCAGTGCTATCGGCGGCTGCAAACCGGGGACGTGTGGGGGACAAAGGCAACCTTCGGCCCGGGGACCCCCGGGGACCTGATGTGACCCGCAGGTGCCCTCCTCACCCACTACCATGGGCAGTGCCTGGCAGCAGCACAGAGGGGAGGGGCGTGAAGGATCAGGCCCCGGAGAAGTTGGTACATCATACTGCAGGCTGCCGCCTACCGTGGAGAGAGCAGGTCAGCTAAAACAACTGAGCCTGGTGGCTTTTAATTCACTGATCACATTGCTTTGACTTGTTTAAAAGTTGCCCATTGGCTGCGAATGCCTCAAAACATGATTGTACGTAGAGAAGATATCAGGACTCAGACAGAGCTTTTGGGGAGATCGATCCGGAGTGGCAGTGCTGGCTGGCTCAGAGCAGGCACGTAGCTCAGATATGCTTATGCATTTGGTGGCTGCTTGATTTGCCCTTGACTTTCAGTCTGGAAGCACGGGTTGAAGGGGAAGCAGGCGTTGCTGCAGCAGTCCTGTTTCAAGGCATCAGACTTGCTTTACCTGTTTGATGTATGTGATGGAGTTTGTCTCCTGCACAACCCATGGCTGGGTAGGCAGCTGCAGCCATGACGCACCGAGCTGGCGAGGTAGGCACTAGAAATACCCATCTTTGGTTACTGAAGTGATATAAGCAAAGTGCAAATTTGTCAGTGGATGTACTGGGACCCATTCTGGGGTCATTAAATGACCGTGCTAGACCCAGCACACAGGACGTGAATTACTGTATTTCTGCCCATGCTGGTGCTTCTCAGTGGCAGAGAACAGGCAAAAAACCTGACCTGACCATCCTGCTGGCCAAGCTCTCCAGCCGTTCCTTCTGCTGGATGAGCTGACCGGCCTCTGAATCGCGTGATCATAGTGCACAACCTGGAGTATTTAATTAAACCCTTCATTAGCGATGGACTGAAAGAGGGCTAGGTAATGCCAGGTGAGCTCTCATTCGTTATACTGGTACTTCTGATGATCTGAATTCAACTCCTGGCTAAGGTTAATCAGGCAATGTCCGTTGTGTTGCCTTCTTCTAATCCTCTTTTGTGCATATCGTACAATTATCGAGCATGACTACGCAGTTAATAATTGTAAGGCAGTGGGGCAATGCGGGGATACAAGGAGGAGGAGGAGGAAGCCCAGCCCGAGCTGAGGACTTGCTTTCCATATGAATTCTCTTCCCCTAAAAGGCACCCAGATGTGTGCTTTCAGGCTCATGCGGCAGCACACGCCTGTTGTGGTTGGCATAAGGATGTTATCTGCTTTTAGCTGCCTGCACAAGCTGTTTCCAGCAAAAGACTGAACACTGGTCCCTTTGGGCTCATCTACGTGACGATTCAGATGTGCTACAGGCTTTTGTAGGCTGGCTGTGCAGCGCAGACTCCGAGCTGACTTTGCTCTTCCCGGGATGTTAATGATTGCCTGAATCACACGGCTTTTCCTTCAATCCACCATCAAAATGTTTTAAGCAGGGGGCTTCCAAGCAAGGACTAACAGTCAATGGGAAGTGAGTAGTGCGTTTCTGGTCTGGGCACTGCTCTCCTAAAAGCCTGGGGAGCCACCTGGCTGTGTGATGTGAACGTGCCGTTGGCTGAACATCTTCAGATGAGACGTGGCATGGCCCCACGTCAAGCTGCAAGACAGAGCAAGGCTGAGGATCTCCCTGGGGCCAGAGCTGGCTGTGCACTGAGCTTCCAGTCGCTGTGCTGGCTGAAGGGAGCTGGGAGCCCCACACTGTGCATGGAGAAGTGCTGAAGAGTGTGTTGGAGCGGTTGTCTTGTGGAAAGGCTGGGGGCTGTGCCAAAGCTGGGGCAGCTGCTGCTAGGGACCCATTTCCTACCCCAGGAGCGCTTTGTGCCACCAGACCCCCGTCCTTCTCGTGCAGAGGCTGAAAGGTGCTGGGAGATAAACACTTTTTTGGTACTCTTATGTGTACCTGTTCATTGTTTTAATTGCCACTTCACATTTTTGGACATACACCGGTGCAGAGACGGAGGGAGACAGCATGTTCCATGCAGCCTTGCCGGGATTCCTGTGGACTCTGCTTCACGTGGTGGGGTTTTTGCACCAGCTCCAGTACTCTCCCCAGTGCTTTCATAACAGTTCCAGCAAAACCATCAATATTTAAAGAGACTGCAACTCCTCATTTCCAGAGCTCCCTGGATGCAGGCAGCAGCATTTCACCAAGCATAGCCCTGCATATAAAACTTTTGCTGGGGCCTCCTCCTTTTCCTTTCCTTGGGATGGATTTGACTCTTACTATGTATATCCTGAAATAAGGATACCAGAAAACATATATTAGACCAATAACCATATCATAAATATGTATTTGCACTAGAGTGGACAAATATATCTGCTGAATGATTTTTTTAAAACAAAATAAATTCACGGGATAAATTACTCAATGATTAATATTTGACCAGTTGCAATGTATGCAGAGTTATCTTAATATGTTTGTAGGCCAAAACTGACTCAGTAATATGTAGCGTTTGTGCAATATTTTTACGGCTGTTAAATATTAAGGGCTTGTCGGTCATGTGCATGGAGGCCCTATAAATCACTTTGGCTCTGTAAAGGGGCCTTGAAGCATAAGTAAATTACATTGCTGCTTATTTTATGGCCCTTGTATGCAGTAAGAGAGGTATAAAAAGGCTTAATGTGTAAATGAGAATCTGACTTCACTGGTTTTGGATTTGTGAAGCTTTCCAAATGGCAAACTCCCTGCAGTAAGCAGGGGCTTGGCCGGAGGCAGCGCCTGCCGTGGCGGAGCAGGTCCATGCCCTGTCCCATGGGCCAGCAGAGTCCCAGGGTCCTCCCCGTCAGCTGCCCCCACCCCAGCCTCACTGTGCACCCACTGCTCCCCCGGGGTGACCCCAGTTCCAGCGGCTGTGCTGCGAGGATGGGGCAGCCCCGGGGCAGCTCTTGCAGTGGCAAGGTGTCTCAGGTTAGGTCATCCACTGGTCATCAAACCACATCTTAAAAATGAGTAAAATTTGGAATGGTTTTTAGGTTTGGCATGTCATTAGGCTGTGCTCCTTACAGCCTTTCCCACCCCCTTGCTAAGGAGCAAATATCCACTTTGTAGAACAATCTCCCCCAACTGCGCTTCGTTAAAAAGAGAGAGTACCTTCTTCTAGTTTACAGGTTTTCAAAGCAGTGCCTGGAGACTGGTAACACAGCTCTGTCTTGAATCTCTGAGCTTGGCAGGGTCTTTTCCGAAGGGCCTGGTGAATAGTGTAAGGCAAGAGACCAAGGAGGATTGACTTGCGCAGTGCTGGAGATGCGGCGATTCCCTGGGAATGCACTCCCTGGCATGCCGATGGGTGCGTGCTGTTATGGATGGTGCTGCAAGAGCAGTCTGTGCGCACGCCACTTATCCAGGTTCCCGCTCAGAGGACCAGTGGTGGGACAGGACTTGGCAGGACCTGGCTGAGGTCTTGATGCCGTATCTGCCCTCTCTGCTGGTCCAAAGGGCCAGGTACTGGCAGAAGAGCAGAGCACATCCTGGCCATGCATGTCGCTGCTTTTGTCTGCCTCCAGGCCGGGGCTGGTAAGAGGAAATTGCTGCTGCTTGGCTCTGCCCTGGGGAACGCCGTGTCTGGGTCTGCTCCCTCTGTCCCTCCACATCGCAGCTAAACCACACGGGGTGAGGCAGCTCGGTCCCCTTGCACCGAAGCGCCTCCTCAGTAAGGTTGAGTATCTATAATAAAATTTGTGCATCTTTCCTGGTTATGGGTAATGTTTGTTTTAATTTTATTTTCACTTAACATGTAAGAGAAATCCATTAAATTCAATGAAATACATAGGGTGGCGAAGTGAAAACTGTTTCAGCCAAGATGTCACTGTGATATCATAACTAGCGCAAATGGCTTTTGATTTGGTGATGGCAATGAGACAGACCTTTAGCTGTAAATTATTCATGTAAAAGACTAATACAGCAAACATTACAGAGCTATGCCAAAATACTTCTAGGTTATTTGTTATGCTTGACTACAATATAGATGAACGATTCCTTTGTCTTAGGCAGTATTTGGTGATACACTGATCTTCAACTAATGCTTATCATAGCACAAATGCAAGTACCCATGAAATGAAATTTCGCTGTATTAATTAAATATTTTGTGTTGGAGATTAATCTCCCATGTTGAATACAAGTTTGTTTTATTTTTTGAAGGCAATAGGTTGAGCTTCGAGAGTGTGAAATGCAATATTAAGCCCCAGAGAGTGCATAAATCCTGCTAACCTGTGCATCCAGCTGTGAGCATCCCACACCCAGGGAGCCTGCGACTTTCCTGGTGTGAATGGTGTGCTTTCTCCTGGCTGAAAGCTGCTGAGCTTTTCCCTCCTTTCTGCAAAGAAGGGAGCCAGCCATACCCACTGCACCCAGACCCTCATAGGTCAAAGTCCCGGCTCCCCGCACTGGTCTGCTGCTGCTCCCATTGTCCCAATCCTGGGACCCCCACATATCTCTCCGGCTGCACAGGGACCCCAGCCTACATCTCCTGCCCAGCACAAGCCCTGCCAGAGGCTGTCGGCTGGGGTGAGCTGTGCGTGCAGTGCACCGTGATGTGTGTGCATTATTACGCATTAATTCAGGTCTAACAGCTCCCTTTAGAAATTACTCACTGGATTTGCAGCTTCTTCGAAGGGCTGCAGAGCAAAGCTGTCGGGAACATCAGCTCCCCACAGGAAGCAGGAGATGCCTTTGGCCGGATTCACACCTGCCTGACAGCAGCTTTACGAGGGTGCAAAGCCACCAGAGACAGGTCAGGATGGAGCACGGAGGTGACTCGGGCCTGAGATGAGAACGGTCTAAGCAGTAGCTTTTCTTAGATGGTAATGCATTGAGTTTAAGCTGAAACATTTAGACTCTTTAAATTATAGTTTGGTCCTTTTTCTTCAATTTAACCATCGTATTTCTACTTGTCTGCACCACTTAAAAACTGAATTCCTGGCTTGCACAATCCTACTTCTGGCTGAGCAGCAGTGCTGAAATGAGACTGGTGCGATGCATGGTGGAGCCAGACCCTGCGCAGCCCCTGCTGCTGAGGGAGCCCGCCGGCAAGCTCCCCGTCCCACTGCCGAGCCAGTGCTCCCATTAACTCCCAGCCCAGTGCTGATAGCTCGGAGTGCCAGATCTGTATCTCCTGGCTGATCAATAAATAAAGACCATAAAACACTAAAACAAGCCTCTTGAACTACAAGGTCATGCGTGCATTTAGAATATAATTTATCTTTCCTGAACAATAGAACTCGGTTGCAGCATTTGGTTTTCACCAGATAAAGCTGAAAAAAAGCAATAGGGGAGACCTGAGCAGCCGGTCCCTGTGTTAGCATCCATGACTGATGGAAAACGAAATGACTCCCAAATACTACCTGTAAACCACTTCCTTATGTCTGGGAATTAATACAAAAGCTGAGGGAGATTTTTTAAATCATGGGCTGCTGAGGTATGGAGCAAAAAGAAGCGAATAGAGTTGGGGAAGCAGAGGAGGGCTGATTTCGGGGTCTGTGCTAGCACCAAGCCTCCCCACCATTGCTGGGATGTAGCCAGTCATCCCAACCTCAATCTTCAGGGAGGTGGAGCAGGACGTTGGCCACCCTGGCGTCCCAAACCACGACACCTGGCAAGGGTGTCTGAGGGCTGAGCTGGATCCTGCGACAATTCATGTGCAGGATGAGGCCGTCCTCCTCCTCCCCCTGTGCCAAGTCCCTCCCTGCCAGAGAAGGCCCCTCCGCTGTGTTCGGGTCGGTCAGTCTGTCTGTCAGGACGTCAAGGTGGATGGACCTTTGTGGTATTCTGTGTTTTCTTGTGCCGCTGAACTGCATCGTGTGTTAATAAGCTGCTTACTTGACCAAATTACTCTGTTTCTGTAACTGATTTGAAGGCAAAAGGGCCCAGGAGGGTGCAGGAGGGAAGAGAGAAAGGAAATGTCTCAAGTAATTAGTATGATTAGAGCAGCTGAACACTCTGCTTTGCAAAAACTGCCCTGTTTTCTCAGGAGACTTTTACTATATAATCGCCTGCGTGGCTTTAGCGTGAATGTTTCCCAGTCAGGCGGAGGCTGGGAGTCTCCCCTTAGGAAGCTGGGCTGGTGCATCTGCCTTCCAGCGTGGCCTGTTTTCCTGTACGATGGCCTTGCTGTGGGTAGCGAGAAACCATGGAATGAACACCTCCAGGGATGGGGCAGCCACAGCTTCCCTGGGCAACCTGGGCCAGTGTCTCACCACCCTCACAGGAAACAATTTCTTCCTAATATCTCATCAAAATCTCCCCTCTTTCAGTTTAAAACCGTTCCCCCTCATCCTGTGGCTCCACTCCCTGATCCAGAGTCCCTCCCCAGCTTTCCTGGAGCCCCTTTAGGGACTGGAAGGGGCTTGAAGGTCTCCCTGGAGCCTTCTCTTCTCCAGGCTGAACACCCCCAACTCTCCCAGCCTGTCCTCCCAGCAGAGGGGCTCCAGCCCTCCCATCATCTCCGTGGGCTCCCCTGGCCCCGCTCCAACAGGTCCATGTCCTTCTGCTGTTGGTGTCCCCAGCGCTGGAGGCAGCACTGCAGGGGGGTCTCCCAGAGCGGAACAGAGGGGCAGAATCCCCTCCCTCGAGCTACCTGCTTTTGCAAGGTCATCTTATTCCTTGGACATTATTTAATACCACCTGTGAAACCATGTTTTGTAACTAGTTTTCATATTAATTTTGTGTGGGAGACTGCCTTTGCAGGCGGTACCTCCTGGAGTGTGCTGGGCTGGAGCAACAGAGTGCCCAACATCGGGGCAAGGGCCCCATGCCGCCTGCACCGACCTTGCACATTTGCCAGCACCTTCCCTCCCGCTTATCCTCATTTTCCATCTGGAAAGTGTAAAACATATCAGAACAGAGCTGGCAGTGATGAATCTCCTGAGTTATCACCACCCAATGTCCACCATCCTGAGGGGTCCCATCCTCACAGCCTGCATGTGCAGCTGAGGCAACGCACACCCATAAAGAGTTAAAATATAAACTCCTGCACTAATGCAGAACGGATGGGACGTGTAAATGTGGCAAAAAGGCAACATTTGGTGAAGTCCTAGCTTGGTCACAAGTTGGTGCAGGGTCTGGAGGGGTTCAGGATTTGGTATTTCTGGTGAGCAGGTCCCCAGCTCACAGCCAGGAGCACGGCTACCCCTTCCTGGGGTGGCGAGCCATGGCCCCTGGGCTGGCGAATGGCCCTTCCTTGCCCTGGGGCAGGGACAGGATTTACATCTCTCCTTTCCTTGTTTGTATCACCACGGGTGGAGAATGAATTAAGAGCAGCCCTGAGGAGAAGAACTTGGGGGTGCTGGTGGATGAGAAGTTCAGTGTGAGCCAGCGATGTGCGCTGGCAGCCCGGAAAGCCACCCACATCCTGGGCTGCATCCCCAGCAGCGTGGCCAGCAGGGTTGGAAGGTGTCCCTGCCCATGGCAGGTCTTTAAGGTCCCTTCCAACCCAAACCATTCTATGATTCCATGATTTACTCCTGCTCAGCCCTACCTAGAAAACAAGCACACCTCCAGGTGGGGAGAGCCAGCCAGAGAGTTGCGTTTCTTCCCAGTATCAAGCAACTGCACTGGACAAAGCAAAGGAATCCGTCTTTGTTCTTCAAAGAAAAAATGTGTTCTTAGGCATTATAACTCCCGAGTGTTTCTTACTTCCAGACGTTCAGTCTTTCCCTTTTGGCAGTGGCAGAGCTGTGTGCAGGGAGGTTTCCTCAGCCTTGGGGGGGCCCAGGGTCTCCCTTGCCCTCTGCAAACCCCGACAGGCAGCGTGCAAGCGCAAATCGCTTCCAAAGGGGCCGAGCAGAAGGGTGTGCCGTTGGTTTCTTCATCATCGTATCTGCTAAACTACTTTCCATCTGAACCAGAGGATGACAACTGAAGCTTTAGTCAAGGTGGAGTTTTTAGGTGCTTTGTGTTTTGCTGTCGCAAGCCTCACTCGAAACTCCCGATGGCATTTATTCCCAGCCTACTTGTCAAATTAATGCTACTGTGCCTATAGCAAACAAAATAGAAGTGCCCTACGTGAGTTAATGAATGACATTTCCAGGCTCTAACAACAGGTGAAATGATTTTCACAGTGCCAGAAGTAAATATGTGAAAAAAAAAAAAGTAAAAACACCCATAATGTGCCTGTTTTATTCTGAATTTTTCAGACACACGTGGGAAAGTATGTTTTCCTCCAATATAAAATATTTAGAAAACATTGCAAGGTGTTTGCTGGAACTCCAACTGAAATAGCTCATCTATTGTGGCAGCCATAAGGCAGTATCTGATATTTGCTGAAGTAATTATGTTGCCCATTTATCACTTCAGCTAAGCAGTTACATGTGGTTTAGTATTTCGGAAAGCCTTTATACACGTAGGCATGATGATCCCTCAGCCAAGATCTGTCCCCACCAGCATGGGGGTCCTGCTGGGGGCACTGGTTTGTCACCAACCCAATACCCTGCGGTGCAGGAGTGGCTCCTGGGGCAGCAGGTGAGGACCTGGAGCCAGAGGCTGTGGGGAAAGCACCTGGGAAACCCTGGGGAATGGGTACATGGAAATTCCCCCCTAACAGGCAAAATGAGCTGTGCTCCATTTCCAGTGACGGCTCCTGGCAGTGCCCTCCCTCCAGCCCCTCTCTGGAGCGGTGACATGATGTGAATTCCTGCCACCAGTGGAGCACCTTCCTTTGGAAAACGTGTGTCTGCAGGGAACGTTATGTCCACGCTCCTCGGGATCGGTTGCCCACGACGTAGATTGAGATAGACGACAGGCTGCAGCATGAAGGCATCGTTCTGTGACAACGGGTGGTGGCTCGGAAGCGAAGAGGAACGGCTAATGAGCGTGAGAGCGGTATGGAACCTCCAAATGCCACCCTGTGAACTGCTGGAAGGAGCAAGACGTTTGCGTGGCTGTTGCCGCTGGGCCTTGGAACATGTCCCCACAGCCTGCACCCACTCCCCACCAGGTCTGCTGAGCCGCACAGAGCCCAGCCCGGCTCCAGCTTCCGTGGACACCTGCACGGCAAGAACCTGCCCGCTGCATCTCCAGCTTGTGAGCAGAGGCTCCTGGCTTGGCTCTCGGGGCTGCAGGCAGCAGAAAGCAGACGTTCCCAGAGAGCCACCGAGCACAGCGCAGCCGGTGGAAGGTGTGATGGGAGGAGTGACTAATGCTCTCCTCTTTAATGACTGTTTTTATGGCCAGCATTGTCTACAAAACCAGGGTGAAATAAATTTCCACTTTGTCGAAAGCACGGTTCTCCTTCTATCGGTTTCCATTTGTGGAAATAGCTGGGGGAAAAAATCGCTCCAAATCACAATGCAAACAGCTATTTCTTAATTTTGCCATGAATGGAAACTTCTAAATTAAATGCAAAATTAACCCAGGACAAATATTTTTTTCCTCCAAATTTGATTTTATAATGATTGTTTTCTTTGAAATGCAATAAAGAATCCATATGAAGTTTTTCAACAAAACAAAGATTTTGTGTTTAAAGAAATTTATTTCTATCAGTTAATTTTGCTGGAAAGCATATGTGATCCAGTGCTAGGACATTATAGAGTTAAGGAAACCTGCCTACAGCCTGAATTCTGGCATCCCAGATCCCTGCCTGCCTCTGTTTTCCATCTTCTAAGTAGTTGCTTTTCAAATTATGAGGTCCATGGATTTAATTAGAAAAACAACTCATAAGCATAACTATCTGTGTAGACATCACAGGAGGAAATACATGTATGGGGAGGTGAATGAAGATCCGTTCGTAGGGCAGGTGGGGAGGGTGGTGGAGGCGTCCAGAGCAGTACAGGAAGAATCACGGTGATTACTGAGAGCAAAAGAAAACAGGACTCATAGGCAGCTGAGGACAAATATTTTTGAGAATTTTGTAGGATCTTGGATCTAGTTTGGTAAATTCCCTTTTTTCCCGGGGAAGAAATTACTAAGGGAAACAATCGTGGAAGACCATAGTGAAGGAGATACCCCATGTGTCATTGCATGTGAGAAGCATGGGTCTGAGGACCTGCAGAAGTTATGGCTGTTTTTCCTGTCGTGAGAAGGTTTCCCCAGTTCTGCTGCAGATCCTGTTTCTCCCCCTGAGTTGCGCCCCGTCAGCACGTGGGTGGGTGGGACCAGTCTGGGCGCCTGCTCAGGTCCAAGACCAGCTGGGCTGGACTGGGTCTGCCTTGGCTTCCACTGTGTCAAGGACTGTGTTTCATGGAGTGTGTGGAAGAGGTGTCTGTAATTGCTGGTTTCCGATGCCTGCTGGAAGCGCTGCATTCAGTCACTCCAGAAACACGTTACAAGCACTTCTGGTCAAACCTTAAAGGAATAACAGAAGTCAAGAAAAGACAAATTGTATGTTCAGTTACTCCTTGGCTCCACCACTTCAAGCAGATGGAGGCAACACCGGCTGCTCTTCCAGGGCTTCTCTGAAACCTCCCTGCCATCACTTTACCGCAGTAGTGGTGAACCTGACTGTCGTATATTCCTGTCTGTGTCTTGTTTTCTTTGCAAAATCTGTGGGTCACGTTGTGCAAACAGACCAGTTACCCATGCGGCCATGGCCTGATTGCTGCTACCTGTGACCAGCTCCTGCTCCCTCGCCAGCCTACTAGATGCTATGTTGAGGAGTAATTACTAAACCAGCCTGGGAAGCCTGACATATCGATCCTGAAATTAACTCCGTATATTTTTTTTCTGTTTTCCTCTGAAGACTTCTTTGGACTCAGCCCACCTTCACAACCTGCCTTATTAGCTTTTGGGTAGCTGTGAGATGTAGTGATTTCTAAAGAAATAAAGTGTCTGTAAGGTAAAGAGTACAAAAGTACACCACGATGCTACAGCTGCAGCTGGTGTGCTCTTTTGAAGTCTTTTTCAGTCAGTGGAAATGCTCACATTATTTCCAGAGGGATGAGGATCAGGTCTTTACATAGCTGAGAGCTTACTTAAATTTTCAACATTTCTTCTAGGTCAAAGGACAGTTAGTCCAATTTTCCCATGTTTGACGCATTTCCACATTACAGCATGTAGAAAAATCCTTCTATTATTATTATTCTGAATACATCTGTAATTCCTATGAATATGGTTTTCATCCACAGAGGTACTGGACTCGTAATCGTTGAGATTTTCTGCATCCTTATGGAGAAGTTATATGGAATTTAATAATGCTGATATCAGTAGAGTCTCTGTAAATGATACTAAAACCCTACAGAGTTTAATAGGAACCACTAACATCTCTAAAGACTTTTTGCATCCTCCTGTAGAAATACATGGAAGAGAGTATCTAATAGTCTGTTAGACTCGGCAGAAAAAAGAAAAAAAGTATTTTCTTGTTCTATAAATGCAGGGCAGAGCTGTGTATTAGTTAACCAAAACCAGTTTAGTTTCCCCAAACTGATCCAACCCAGTGTGCCCACCTTGAAAAAAATCACATTATCCTCCAGACCCATTAGGGGAAAACCCTACAGACCTGGTAGATAAACCTCTCTGTAGGATCTGTGTGCCGCTCCTGGTGTTTAGTACCAAGGGGTGTCCCTGCCTCGGGATATGTTGGGTGGCTCCCGCGGCTGTGGACAGCAGAGGATGCCACGTCCCCTCCTGCCACTCTTTGTGCCTGTCTCCCCCTCGCTTTCCAGTAAGAGGTTTATCTGGTTCGGTGTGTTCCAGCGCATCCCCTCCATCACCTAGGCATGGGTGCTGCGTTTTGTTTTCCATCTCTAAATGTCACTCACTCCAGATTTCACTTGGATTTACTCCCACGCAGCAGGTTCACAAATGTTACTGATTCATTTTCTGGTATGACTAGTCTGGAGACTGTGTCCCCTTCTGCACAGTGTCTTCCTGGAGGTCAGAAGCGATGGGGCAGGTTAGGCCCCATCCTGTTGGTTTCTACATTTATTTTTTATGCCTTGCAAAACCAGAAATAGTTGGGTATTTCATTCATCCTAATGCTGTGCTAGAGAGCTTCAGAGTGACCTAGATAGAGACCTGCCTTGCGATGGGAGATGAGCCCAGCTGCGGTGTTTGCTGTCCCTGCCGGGCGGCTGCCACGGCTCAGCACCCCCTCACTCCCCTTGAAGTCCTCTGCTTCATGGGAGGGAAAAGCTTGTGATCTCAGAGCATTTAGGATTGCCCAGGCATGGGTGACTTAATTGGTCTTGAAGCCGGTGCTAAAAATGTTTGGAATAAAGTGCTGGATTTTTTAAAGCGGTGTCTGGAGGGTCTCCCACTGCATGCATTTATTTCATGCAAAAGTGCTTTGGTCTAGATGCTAAAACTGATAAACCAAACCATTCATTTCTTAAAGTTCAATTCACCACTTAGAGGATAGA
The DNA here is from genome assembly GCA_008921705.1 of Burhinus oedicnemus. Classification (NCBI taxonomy): domain Eukaryota; kingdom Metazoa; phylum Chordata; class Aves; order Charadriiformes; family Burhinidae; genus Burhinus; species Burhinus oedicnemus. Next base: position 548,513 of record VFFE01007535.1, on the reverse strand, counting down.
AAATAAACCGAGCTAAGCCACAGCGACATTAAACAGCAAGATACAGGATTTAAGGCAAAGCCTACTGTGGCTGGGAATGTTTCTCTCGTATAAACCAAATTTATCTCTATAGAGCAGAAGGCTATTTTATGAGGTTCAGGCAGAGAAAAAAAAAAGAAAACTTCCAGAGAGAGTGTCTTAAACAGCTCATAAAAAACAAGCATCTGCCTGTATGGAAAGGTCTATCTGATGCCCCCAGAAATGCAGCAGCCCCGGTGCAGAGCTCCGGTACCGTCCATGCCCCTGCTGTGGGTTCGGACTTCCCTCCTTTGCTCTGGCAGCAGCTGCCTTTGTCACGCTCCAAATAATTAATGAAGAAGAGCCCTGCAGGGCCGCCTCCTTCGCTAGCAGCCCCTCGCTTTCTGATTTTCTTTGTAGCCACAGTGTTTACCTCGACGCAGTGGAACGGCGCTGGTGGGAGCGGGATGCGGCAGCGCTGGGCAGCGTGATGCGCAGCAGCCGGACAAGCTCAGGGAGGACGATGAGCCCCCACCATCCATGCCGCTCCCCGCAGCACAGCTCCCAGGCTGGCACCCACTGCCCCGCGCGGGCCATGCGTCACCTGGAGCACCAGTGCCACACAATGTTGTTCTTACGGAGCCATTTATGAAAGATGAGGCTTGGTTCGATGCTGTTGAAAATGCGCTGCTACAGCAAAGAACATGCATTATTTGTTAGTGCCCGTTGTCAGCGTGAAATACCGCTGTGATCCTAAGCAATAAATACGCCGGGAATGCATGGCAAACACCGCTGGGCAGGTGTTGCAGTCAGCTGCGCTTCTGTTGCAGCATTAGTTCCTGGTAACTAGGGAAGTAATTTGTGACTTCATTCAGGGATGCATCCTTAGGATGGAGGAATGGTGCCTTGCGTCGGCTGGTGAAAACCACCCAGCCTGCAGCCTGTGTGGTGAGGAGGTGCCACAGCCACCGGGCGACTCCTGGCTGCGCAGCCAGTGTCCCCTGTGGGGCACGCATGCCCACTTTGTGCAACAGTAAATGATAAGTGAAGGACGTTAGATTCTTTAAAACAAGTCCAGGATAAGAAGAAAACTGTATCACGGCAATTAGATTAGTAATGGCCTTAAACAGGGAAGAAGAAAGTGATTTCCAATGTAATTGTTTTCGAGGAGCAACTTTTTCAGTTGGATCTCTCGGTAGGAGAACCACTGCTGGCTGCTTAGCTGGTCCTCTGCCCTCTCGCTGCCGCCTGGTCCAGGTGCACAAGCCACGGTTCATCTCAGTCGGCAATACCGACATACATCACGTCACTGCTCACCATCCAGAAAGCAGCTGCTCCTCTCAGCTCTGCCAGTGCCATCCAGGCTCAGGGGGGAATGCCGGCAAATGGGGCTAAACTAGGCAGAAAAGAAACGCGGCTAATAAACTCACTGCAGGTTGACAGCTCTGTGCTGGTCCCACAGCCGTCTCCAGTGCCTGCCCAGGTGATGCCCAGCGGGGTTTAGCAGGCGGCTTCAGCCTGTCCGAGCAGTAGCAACTCCCCTGCAGGCACACGGGCACCGCTGGCAGACCTGCCGGAGCGAGCATTAAGGAGCTGGATTCCTCCATCTCCCAACCTTTACAGGCTGTCCAACATGGGCGTTGAGTTTTGCCGGCATGCTGGGCGGGTGTCGCAGGAAAGGGGGGAGCCCTGGAGCCCTCTCCCTGGGCAGGAGACGGGCTCACTGCGGCTGTCTGCAGCTCTCCTGGGAGATGGCAGGAGCCAGCAGCTGACCCCCTCCTCCCTGGGAGGCTCTTCAGCGATCCTGGCTCTCCAAGGATGAGCAGCATGGCTGTATTGACTAACCTTTAGTAACCTTGCTTTTAAATTTGAAGAATCTTCTCCCCCCGCCCTTTTTCAACTGAGTCACTTCAGTTGTGAGTTATAACAGCTCACTGCCTACTATTACAGCTTAATTATTAATTTATAGCATCATAAACCCCCATGCTGCCTATGTGTAAATCAAAGGAACAGGACTAGTAAAGAAAAGAGACAAGAAATCGATAACCCCAAGGAAAAGGAAAACTGGACTGCAGGGTCCCAGGGGAGACCTGACCAAGGAGCCCCGTAAACAGTTCGTGGCAAGGGTGACTTTTGGGGAGTGGAGACAAAGAGGCAACGGGAGGATACTCCAAGAATAGAAAATCACTTGATACTAAGAGTAAAACATGAGAGAGAAGAAACTGGAACAACAGAGAGACTCCAAGAACAGAACAAATGAGAGGTGAAAGGGGGTGAATTTATCCATGTGGTGATGGCAAGCAGAATTGTCCACAGAAGCCTCTGACAGGATCCAAGCAGATATATATTTATTTATAGTATATATTTATATATGGGGACCAGGTGGAAAATGAAAAGGAAGAGAGTATGTGATTCAACAATCAGGTGAAAGAAGTTTAACTTGGGTCTTTTAAAAGGAGAGCTGAGTTTGCTCCAACTATAAGCATAATAAAATGCAATGAAAAGACAGCAGAACTGGAGATTGATTTAAAAAAATATCTTACTTGTTGGTTGAAACCAGTGCTGTTAGCAGAAACTCCTCATTTAAGAATTAGTTACCCTTTGCCTGGGGATTTTTCTACTTGACATCATGAAATGGCTTGTCAAGCTGGCCCGTGGCCGATTGTAGCTGCTGAATGACAGACTTGCTGTCTCTGAGCATGCTGGTCTTACCCGTAAATGCCTCTTGCTTCCGAGAGTTATATCCCTGTTGGATTGGCCTGCTCCACCAGCTTTTGCAGTAAGCATCCAGCCTGTTGCTGAATGCTGTACCGTTATTTAGGTCGTTTGATTTTTATGTCAAAATAACTCTGTCAGGTTTTGGGGGTCTTTGTTGTAAAGGCAGTCAAGCTAAAGACACAAACCAAACCGCTGTGTTGCCCAGTAACTCAGTTCCCAACGGTGCTTCCTTTCCCCATGAGTATATGCACTTGTTTTTAAGATATGAAGATATTAACATATGAAGCGTGAGTGTAGATTTCAGGCGGTGGCTTTGGACAGGGCTGTGGGGAGCACACCCCTTGGTGCCTCGTGGTTTCAGCTCTGGAGCATCGTGCACGCACTTGTGGGTGCCTCTCTCCCGCTGCCATTGTTAAATCAGCGCATCTCTCAGCTCCCACACTTTGTCTCATCTTTATATTTGGAAATCACTAATTGATGAATAACACGTTTGTTGTCTATGGCAGTTGCCCAGAAATGTGCCTTTCTTGTGCCCAGTACGGACAAGGGGCAGAAGCCTGTGTCCCTCCGGAGTGATGGGCGCGTGTCTCCCCCTCTCTCCACCTGCATCCCTGCTGCGAATTGCCCATCCTCCTCCCGCCTGGCACCCAGGTGGGCATTGCCTTCATCTTGGCAGCTCTGGAGGCTGCCGGGTCCTATGCAAGGGGTGCCATGGCAAACCTATTAATTTAGGTACATTTTAAGCTTTTCTTTGTTTCTGTCTCCAAAACCAAATTTTCCAATTCCTGTCCAGAGTCTGTGACATCTCTTTGGACAAGCCATTCCCATACTGTAATATACAAACTGGGCTCCACTTTGCCTTCTGCCTTTGATGCTCTTTCACTGTTATTGCTTGAATTTGAGGTGCAATGTTCTTTGGAGACATTAGTTTCAACAAATGAGACGTTTGTGCTGTCTGGAAATCCAAGGAGTAAGCAAATGTGTTTACTCAGTAGTATCAGAGCTGCCAATCAGGAAAGTTTTAGAGGTGGAGCCCCAACAAGTGACCGAGATTCCTTGTCTCAGTCCTTGTCTCTTACGTTTTTTAAATCTACAGCTCCTAATTTTATCGTACCTGCCAAAGAGGCAGAAGGAAAGCAGGAATCAGGCTCCTGTTACTCTTTTTCAGTCTGTTTCCTGAGATTTCTTTGCACCGATGTCATTTGTGGTGGAGGTAAAGGGGAACACACAAATTATTCTACATTATGTTCCGAGTAATGACAAGTCTTAAAATAGCTCTCAATTAGCAATTGATTGCAATTAATTGGAACAACATGGGCTGACATGATAGCTTCATATCTCCAGAGCATTTTTGAGTTCATCAGTTCTAATTTTCAAAAATTCAAAAATTGTTGCTCCCATATTACCATAACCATCTGTCAGCAATTTATAATATATATCTTCAAGAAGCGGGAGTAATACACTCTTTGGCTTGCTAATTAAACAAGGTGTCCAAAACAGGGCTCAAGTTTGAATGTAAAGTGTGGGTTTTACATATATGTATGCAAATATATATATATATATGTATGTGTGTATCTCAAGGTCTTTCACGCTAGATCAGTGCTGCGTGCAGTCACGGGTACAAAGCACGGTGCCGAGGGTGGCGTAGCCGCGCTGGGGACACTGCCCTGGCTTCGCAGTTAGGCGTTAGTGCTTTGTTGTCACTCCTAGTTCTGAATTCCTTTGCTTTAGCTGCTGAGCCATCTGCAGTAATGCTCAGGTGGGCAATTCTAAAATTAGGGCCCTGGGAGGGGACGTGTTTTCTGATTATTCAGACTACTCGGGTTTTACCTGTGTTTTCATTAATGGGTGACTGGGATTTCTTTGTTAAGAAACATCAGGAATACGTCAGTGCAAACCAACTGCGGGGGTTCAATCCACCATCCGCCTGCGTTACTCCCCTGGTTTCTGGCTGGTTGATTTAATGTCCTCCCAGAGGGTTTCGCGTCCTTTGCTCACAAAGGCAGTACAGGTCTCCGCTCGCGCTGTCCTAACTCCAGGGGATTGCTCAGAGAAGACAAGGAAAGCCCTCGCCCTTTAACCCTGGCTGGCTTAATTCAATCCAACTTCACTCTCAAGTTCTTGAGCGTAAATTTAAAGTAACAGAAGGTAAAAGGGAAGATTGTATTAAGATAAGGTATTAATACAGCAATAATAAATCAAAATGATACAGAAAAGTCTTAAATTTGTGGGGGCAAGGCTGGACTTGAAGAAGTAAGGTGCTGGTAGTGGCAGCAATTAATTCGCTGTGCACCAAACTTAAACGAGCCAGAGATGTTTGACAGAAGGACAGGGAGAGCAAACACTATTGGCAGAAGAAAACTTATGCATCAGTTTTTCATATCAATGTAATTTTCCCAGAGGAAAATATACTTAAATGCCACAGTCCTGATGGTCAAATATTGCTTCTCATCACAATCTTTGGAAAGGGGAGTACAAAGCAAGGAAGCCAGCAGCACCGAATTACTCCTTGAATTACTTATAGTGGAAATGCCGAACAGTCAGAACTCTTCAGCTCTGCCCACAAACCAGGCTATTCGTTTTACTTTTCTTCTGCAGGCTAAATGCTTGCTAAACTGTCAATGAAAAATACAGGTGAGAACTGAAAGGGTTTTGCTCTTTCTTTGGTCTGGCTGAGGATTTTACTTCATGGATGAGAACTAAAAGGTAGAAAGGCAGATAAATCTGGGTTGTGCAAGGCTGAATGATTTCTACCGTGCTACCAGAGAAGGATTTGGTTAAGCAGACAGCTATGGTTAGGCTGATAAAGAGGCTTAAAAAAAGGATTGATTTGAAGGAACCATAATCAGAAACAATTAGAAGTTGACAGATGACCTGAATTAATGATGGAGACATTTGCTGAGGTATCGCCACACATCTTCATAGTAAGAGACAGAACAGGGTTTTCCTGAACATGGAAATAACTCACTCAAGGATCGCGCGTACTGAACCGCAGGGTCTCCTGCCACCCTCTGACCTCCTGCCACCCTCCGACCTCCTGCCACGCTCCGACCTCTGTTTAAAAGCTTCATGGGCTTCGTCAGAGCCTGCCGGGAAGACTGCAGGGAGCCACTCTCTGGGCTGAGTCTCCACTACGTGTTTTGCTGATGGGAGGGTGCAGAGCGCTGTGGCCACCACGTCCCCTGGGAAGGATGCTGATGCACTGGCTGAGGCCAGGCTGGTCCTGTGGCTGGGGCGGCTGCTGTCACCGCCTGCTTGCCTTGGTGGGAGACGCCTGAAACTGACGGGTCCTCCTGGGACCTGTTTGCCGATGTAGACAAGTGCTGAGTAGCCCAGGTACAGTCTGTGTCTGCGGGCAAGCCAGCACGGGGGACTCCAGGTAGAGTGAAAAATACTTACTGCACAGCAAAGTGGTGCCCAAAAGAATAAATTGACCACAGAAGCAGTTTTCCTCTGATAAAAAGGCTTTTGGTATGAAGCGCAAGGAGCAGTCTGTACGACTTGGGGTACATCACAACTTTCAGAAATAGTCTGACGTCAATGACCACGGTTGACCAGTTTCTCTAAATGCTTTCTGTTTCTTACCATACTGCTGCTCACACTTTGTGCTTGTCATTCCACTCAGGATTTTAACTTCTTCACACGTTACTTTGAGAAAGATCCATATATAAATATTCTGGCTCATTTAATATGCCTTCTGCTATTTTAACACCAAGTCTTGTATTTTCTCCACCATTTGGGGAACTTATTTTTATTTTCAAACAAATTTGATACTCTTACAGAAGTTCATTTCCAGAACTGAGTGATTTAGGAAAGATGGCAGGAGTGCTGATAAATGACAAAGTGCTGGGAGACTCCTGATAAAAGTGTATGTGCTGGCTAGGGACTGGCTGAAATTCTCTTGCACGAATCGTAGACCTCCCCAGACAGAGAGACCATGGGCGAACAATTGTGTTTTTTACACTGGGTTGGCAAGTTCAGAAAATTTAAATGGAAAATCCTTTAAAATAGAAAATTTAAATCAGTAGAATGGACTAGGAAGGAACCCGGTGTCTGTGGAGAGCAGCCCAAGTCCCGGCCACGGCAGCACCCAGGTGTCTGCAGCTGCACCCAAGGGTAAAAAATTGGATGAGCTTACCAACTGTGCCTGGCAGCAGCCGCTGCTCTGCCCATTCCCCTCCTCCCCCATCGCTCCTGTCTTTGAGCATATGGGAGAGTTCAAACCAATAACACTACTGTCAAGTCCTTCCCTGGTTTTGTTTGCTTGCTGAAATTTTACTGAAGATACTTGATCCTAAATGCAAATAAATCCACCGCATGTCCATCCTGCTGCCAACACTGATCCCAGAGCCAATTACTTGCTTGGCATTTGTCATTGTTCCTAAGCTTTACCTTAGTAATTTTATTTAGACAGGGGCATTTTCTGCTGATAAATCTAGCTCGATTACCAAGTCAGAATGTATTTATTAAAACACCAATTAGACCTTGGTCTCTCATCAATCACAACACCTTTAATTCATGCATGGATGCAGAAACCGTTTGAGGTGTTGTGCATGCATGAACGAGTGATCTAAATCAAATTGTCACTTTACCGACATTACCTTATCTTCAGACCTAGAGGCAACCAATTTTTTATTTACCATATGAATAACATGATATTTTTAAAAGCTTCAACGCTTCATTTTTTTGGTGTTGAAAGGAGAGTATTTGCTTCACGAGGTTAGAAACAAAGGTGAGCGTGGCGGTGAGGGCACTGACCCCTCAGGCACTGAGGTGGTGGGACCCCGTGGGATGGAGGTGACAGGGAGCTGGGCAGGGGTGACCCCGGAGGCTGCCTGGCTCAGGGCGAGGGCTACTCTGTTCCCACCTGCCAGTGGTCCTGGCTGCCTGGGCAGTGTTGTTAATTACTGCTCAAATGGGGACCAGCTGCTGCTATTAGCCCTAGCAGGAGAGATAAAGGGTGGAAAAGACAGCAAAAACTGAGAGTAGTTGAGAGGTCAAGGTTGTAGGGGATAAGGAGGAAGGACAGGAATGTGAAACAGAAATAAAAAGTCAAAGCCAGCAACAAAACCCTAAAGCAGAAGAAGCAGTAAGGAGAATAAAAGGTGAAAGGACAACATAAATGGATGAGAGTGGATTGAAAACAGCAGGATAGGAAAATGGCTCAGGTTAGGATGATCGCAGACTGGAAGGTTGGTACAGCCCACACATGTAGAGGTAATGAATGTCTGAATACTGAAAATATCTCTGCCTGCCTCAAAAAGCATATGGTGCGTAACCCCTGTGCCCTGCCTGAAGATGTTGCCCGTTCCCAGCCGTGTCTCCTGAAAGACGCTCCTGAGGCTGGTGCGATGTCGGTCCCTGGGAGCAGCCCTGCTGCTGGGGCTGGGGGAGTCACCCAGTGCCCGCTGCCCTCCTGCGGGACAGTGCCCATCCCTGGGCCGTTCCTCGGGTGCTGCTGGCAGCCAGACCCTCCTGCTGCTGGTGAGGTGTCGTCTTCTGAGCGAGAGAACTCACTCGTGCCTTTTGATTACTACTTCATTGCTACCTCCGCATCTGTAGCAACAAACCTGCTGTTCGTTATTTTATAAGATGGGCTCAACCATCCCTCTTCCCCTGAAAAATACCAAACAACCAGCAACCCTCCCTGCCCGCCCCCCCCCAACCCTCTGGAAAAAGAGCTGTGGAAAGTGAATAAAAGGAACAGAATTCTGGGAACAACGAGCTCTTCTGCCTGTAAGGTCAGAGAGCTGCATGGGAAAGCAGTCACCGTCCCATTGCGTGTTCTCCCACATCAATGTGTACTTTCATTCCAAATTCAGTAAGGGGAAAAAAATTAAATTTTTGAACTTTCTTGTAGCATAGTAATTTGTAACATTCCCTCTGAAATATCACAACATTGCATTTTTATAAATAGTCTAAAGTATTATAACAGAAAATTAGCTATCTGTAGTGTGATATTAAAATTAATGTTATAACATGGATGTCAAAATGAAAGGAGGTGTTGAAGGGATCTAGCTGAGCACTTTCCCAGTGCAAATGTCATCAAAATCACTGTGCTCTCTTTTAGAATATTTCAATTTCAAGACAACAGCATTTATCAGTGAAAAATTGCCTAAGAAGTGTTCAACCCTTTCTCCTGGGATCTGTCAGAGGTTTCACACGTTTATTTATGCTCCCTCTTTCTTTCCGGGTGGGCTTGGAGAGCAAAGGGTGATGATTTCTCTCGGGTGCAGCAGCAGGATAATTTGTTAGCGGGGTTACAGCTGGGGTGATCACCTGGGACAGGCAGAGGCTGAGACTGGTGCCAGTCCCAGAAGTGGATGCAGTAACTTGGTAAAACAGCACTTGGTTGGAAGTTACTTATGGAGAGCATTTGAATTTGAATAGTACTAAATTTCCTGTTAGCCTTTTTCTGGGTGAGCTAATGCAGAGACCTACTTCTCAAAGTTCCTAGAGGTCAAGGAGGGGGAGATGTCCCAACCTGCGGCAGCAGTGGGGTTTGGGGCAGTTTTAGACACCTCAAAGTGCTTCTGCAGCCCCCCGCAATGGGAGCATCCCCGCTGGCTCGGGGGCTTGCGGAGAGGAGGGGAGGAGGGGGAAGCGCTGCCCGGCGAAGCCCGTGTCTGTCTCCCTTGGGCTGTTTGTCCCAGGCTTGGCACTACAGAATTCAAACACCATCGTATCTGAGACGGACTTAATGATGGCTGGGGTTAGGGTCTATATGCTATTTCTCACAGTAAGAACTCTTCATTGATTTCGGTTTGAAGGTTCTATGCTTATTTTATATCATAACTTCCCTTTTCTCCCTAGTTTTCTGCACACCAGCCGTCCCTCTTCACTGGGATTTCCCGTTCCCTGCTTGCAGCATGTTTGTTGTGAAAGAGGGAGAGGAGAAGAGAAAAACTGGATGGCTGATGGTTTGTGTGTCAATTATACATCAGAGGCTTTGCTGCTTCTTCAGAAGCTTCTAATAATAATAATTATAATTAGGGCACTGGGCGAGAAATGTGCTGAGATCAGGGAGAAAAGCAGGAAAGCCAGGCCAGAATTAATTAGCCCCTTTTATCCAAGAATCTCAAAGCATTTAGACATTAATTAATGAATTCTGTGGTTAGATCAGTACGATGTTCAGTTTGCCGCCGGGATGGCGGCCGGTCCCAGGGCTCAGCACCCGTCCTTGCTCGGCCGTGGGTCCCGCGTGGGTTGATGCTGCTGCAGATGCCTTCCTCTCACTGCAAAATGCAGAGAGATAGGGTTTTTCCTATTGGCTCCATCTGTCATCCTGACAGCACCCGAAACTGGGATGAGCGGACCCGGCCCTGTGCGGCAACACAGGTTCACCTGTTCACCTGTTCACCGGGCAGGTTCACCCTGCTGGGAACTGTGCAAATCCCCACGAGATGTGTGTCCCCTGTGCACCAAAAGCTGATGGCGTCCCATGGTGACTCAAGGCTCTCTGCTGACCCGGACCCAAACTCAATGAAATCTCCCACCTGCGGCGCTTAGATTATCCCTGGGACTCCAGCAAAAATATTTATTGCATGACAAAATGGTGCCCAAAAGAATACATTGACCTGGCGGCAGTTTTCCCCTAATAAAAAGCTTCTGATATGCAAAGCAGTGGCCCAGCTTGTAGGATTGACGTCTCTCCTGGCCTTCTAGATATGTATGGCTTTCCTTTTGAGATGGGATTTAGTAAGAGAGCGAACTGTTCTCTAATTCAGAGGTACTCCTGCGTCAGAGGCCGTGCCCATCTACGCGTTACGTGGCAGCGCAGCCGGGGCAGCAGCGCCGTTAGCAGGTTAGAGCAGTCCTGGTGCGGGGCCGGAGGGAGCGTGGGTGCGTCTCTGCGGGCTGTGCGTCCTCTCTTGCACTTGTGAGCACGCTGCTGCCCGTGGGGAGGGATGTCCTGCTGAGATGGCCTGGCCCACCCCAGCCGCTGCGAGCCCCAGCATAGCCGGCAGCAGCCTTGCGAGGGTGTTGGCATCGGGACTCTAGGCTGAAAGTCACTAACTTCTCCCCCAAAATCACATTCCAAGAAGTGAATAGTTGGGTGAAACGTCCTTTGAAAGTGATCTGGAAAACGCGGGGAAAAATACTTGAAGAGCACGAAGGGCATCCTGGCACGGGGATGAATGACTTGCCTTAGCTATTCTTTTTAATGGCTGTGATAGTTCTTATTTTTTAATTGATTTCACTTCAGTTTGCAGCCATTGCTTTTAGTTAGCAGCAATCTGCATTTTTTCAGTAGTGCTTTATTGATTGCCTTTTACATGTGGTCGCTCCACAACACGTACGGCTATTGAAGACTGCTCCCAGTGCAGACGTTGCTGTACCCCAAGCCTAAGCCTGTAGCCGATCCCGCTCCTGCACAGGCTGGGCTCACCTGGAGCGGCAGCAGTTGGAATGCTGCTTTCGCCGGCAGTAGCCTTGACCCCACACAGTTCTTCCTGCTGAAAACTCATTGTATCCAGCAAAATAATGCGTAATGTGTGCGCATGGAAGGTGGGAAGTGCACTACTCTGCTCATTTCATTACAATGTCGTACAGAATCATTTTCTGATGCAGCCTGAGATTTGGCAGCAGCTTCTAATTACGCCCAGATACGGAGGGGTTTCCATGGAGGTGACATGTGGCACAGCCTGGAATCGGTAGCCCTTTGCCTCCCATTCTCCCTTCCGTGCTCCAAAACATCTTTTAAAAGTGACTTTTTTTTAAATAGCTAAACAATGTATTATTTTCCTTTGGTGGGGGGTGGCTGAAGTGTTTTGGTTTAACATTGCTAGAAAAAAAAAAAAATCAGCCTGAGGCATACAGCAGTGAATTTTTTTTCTCTAAATCCTGAGCTCTTGTGCTTCCCCCTTTGCCAAGCGACCTGGCCGTGCGGCGACCGCCCTGGCTCACTTGCTAACGCACATCAGCTCCTCCTCACCTTTGACCAGCCCAGGACAGAGCGTGCCGTGCTGGTGGTAGCGCAGCTCTGAAACCTGCTGCCCATCTCCCCGATTCCCAAAGGGCTTTTCCTTGCCAACGACGGTGTTGAGGACTTTATTTCTAACGGGCTGCCTCGCAACCGTGCAGGCAGTTACCTGTAATTCCCCAGCCTGGTCCACGGCTCTGTCAGACTGACCCGTCCTTTTCCCTCACTTTGATGTCAACTAATTAATGTAATACAGAGAGTAATTTAGTTACTTAAAATGACAAAATTCGATCTTGTATGATGTGTCTAGAACCTCCAACTTCCTTTCCTTGTTAGAATTCTGTTGTTGTATTTCCTTACCCCGTAGTCTCTGAAACTCTATGGGCAGAATGAGTGTATCCTTCAATAAGTTGACTGAGCTGGCGAATTCCTGTAACTGATAGCTGGCTTTAGATTTAGGCTTTTAAATATGTTTTGGCAAGTCTGCCTCTGGGGCACCCTGGCATCCTCTGGCTCCCGAGGAGGTGACTGGAGCCGTTTCACTGAGCCGATGTCTGGAGCTGTTTGTCAAAGCGTGCGAGGAGCGGAGGTTTTCACAGCCCGTGCCTGACTGAGTCAAAATTAGGCAAAGGGAGTTTGCAGGGCAGTAAATTAGACAGCTATGCTTGCTCTCTTCGTCGTGCACCTGCAACAAAGTGGAACTCAGCTTGCTTGACTTGAGATCAGATAATTTTACAGTACCGTTTTAACTACCAGAGCCAACTTCCTAGCATGGTAATTACTTTGATCCTGGTTGGCACAGATGTATTTTTCATGTATTATTGCTTAATGCGGGAACCTTTCTTTTTTTGCTTCCTCTGGTATCCGAAGACAGCCTAATGAAAATTATTTTTTTTCCCCTACTTCATTAAATGCTAAAGGGCAATTCAATTTTCTCCGTAGCTTTCCCTCTCTCTTTAGATTTTCTTAATGTACTGCTGTGGCTAGCCTGATCTGTTGTTCTTGTGATGTTTATATCAAGGTCTTTTCAGCATAAAACTTAAGCTCATTTTGTAGCTAAAAGTGAAAGGACACGTCTGGCGCTGCCCGCTGCCCACGCACCCGCTGGGGCTGTGGCTGCGGCTGCGTGACGTGGGGCTGAGGCCAGTGAGGGCAGGGTGTTAGGAGGGCTGGAAGCCAGACTGGCCGGATGGTTTCTGAGAGTGTGTTTAACTGTGCGTACAGACTTCCCCACCATTTAAAGGGGTCAAAAATATATTTATCAAAAAGAAATGTGTTCACCTTTGCCCCTTATTTTCCTGGGGAGTGGAGCAGTTGTTCAGGGTGCACAAAGGTGCTCGCTGGTTTTAGCTCTCCCTGCTGCTGCGGCAGCCGCTCAGCCACGCTCTCGCGTCTCCCCAGGGCGTTTGGAGATCTCCGCCTGCATCCCTGAGCATCCGCTGCTGGACACCAGCGCTCCTGCCGAGCCCCATTCCCGGTGACCAGCCCAGCCCAGCTCGCTGAACACCAGTGCCGCCAGGAGGTATCTGCCCGGGGAACCTCTCCAAACCCCGCGGCTGTTTCCAGCACCCACATCTCGCCTGGTTTTTGCTGTTCAGCCTCATGAATAGATGAATTTCTGCCTTCTGGCTCACCTGCAGTATGCCCATCGTTGGTGAATATTCATTAAGTGAAATTAGCATCTATTAGGTCTTAATTAACTTGTAAAAGGCTTGTTTTGTGGTAATAAAGTATATACTCCTGATGGTAGCTGGTGGGTCCCCCTGCCCGTGTGGCCATCCCTGAGCAGGGTCTGGTCCCTCTGGCCAGGGCACGGGGGGCTGGACCCCTTCTTCTTCCCCATAGCTGTGAAGTTACAGCTGTGAGGAGGTGTCTGAGACCTAAGTGTGTACCAAACATTAGCTCAGGTTTGCAAGGTTTCCTTAGGTGATTGTGGCAATGTCCCACACCGCTGCAGATGTTCGGTGTCTGATGTTCGGTGTCTGGGCTGTTTGGGCACTTAAGGTGCCCGTTGGAGTTTTGTTCCTTGGCTGGGCAAGTGCAGCCCTTTGATTTGGGTTTCGTGGGCTGTCCTGCTGCTATGGGATGTGGATGGGCTTTAGCTGAATGTCCCTATGAATTTGCTTAGAAACTGTTAGGGAGGCGCTGAAAACTGCCATACTCAGAGCCAGTGGTGGGATGTAGGAGGATAATGCACAGCGTGCTGATGGGAACTGACCTGAGCAGAGACCTTTTCCCTCTCGACTTATTTTTCACCATTTTTCAGACTTCATTCTGTTCAGTGTGGGGTGGGAAAGCAGCAAAAGCAGCGGGAGCCCATCGTCCCGGCATGGGAGCAGGCGAGCATCCTCAGCGCTGCCCACCGGGAGCTGGGCCCCGCTGTCCTCCGGGGCTGTGACGGGGAGGGAGCCTGGTGTCCAGAGAAGGGAAAACGCATCGTGAAAGAGCTGGTGGCAGCAGTGGTGCTCGTTAAATGTATTTCCTCTGTTAGGATTCACGGTTGTCCTTAAATGCACGCAAGCAGCATGGGGAAAATGACTTCAGAGGTGAGAAGAGATGCAGTCATTGCAGGGGAGTGCAGAGCAAGCACTGAGAAGGAGACCAGGAGCTGCCCTCCGTCCGGCCAGGAGAGTCCTGGAGGAGGCGCCCCCCTCCCAGCAGCTCTGTGCTTCCCCAGGGCCGGCCAGAAACACCCGCACCCCTTCTCTTCCACCTGATTAATTTTTGCCTTCAGAGCGCTGGCGGTTGCTTGCTGGAATAAACGGTTCCGTGTTTAGGAAGGGCAGAGGCTCTGGAGCAGCCCCTTGCAGGAAGCACTCGGGAAAACCCTCACTGAGCTGTAATGTCAACTGCAATAAGGAGCTGCTCATGGATGTGTTTTTCGGAAGCACGTGTGATCAGAGTTTTACGATGGCTCAGTACATAATGCCTTTGTCAAAGCCGAGCAAATTATAAAAAAATTTCAATTTAGCTGTTATTGACTTTTTTTCAGACAAGATACAGAACAGGTCTTGAAGCACATCTATAAATTAAATTTAGCCACACAGCTCACAGACTGAAAGATTCCTTCATTATTGACAAGGAAGAGATGAGGAGGGGCTTCCTGACTTTTGTTTTTCCACCTGTTTCTGTAAATTATATGCATTGTGTTCATGGTTGTGAAAAAGATGGAGAAATGGGAGAGCAGGACAGTGACTATCAGCGGTGCGGCTTTTTAACAGTTTGCTGCCATGAGCTTGCAAACCCCTTTCCTCCAGCATCTGCTCCCACGGCTTGGGGCTTTCAACTCGGCAGCAACATTTTCCTTTTTTTCCTTTTTGTGCTTCATTTTTTTGGTGGGGACCTGTTTCTGGAGCGGTGGCAGCAAACGGTCACCTTGGACCCTGGCTCAAGGAACAGATTCCCCATCGGCCACGCCGCCCTCCCCGCAGCCGCGCGGGAGCTGCCGGCACCACCACAGTCCCAGCACCACGCATGGCCCGTCTCTGCTGCAAAACCCACGGAGCCAACGCTGCAGCTCTGCCCCCACCGTTCCCCTCCCCGTTCCCTTCTCCTGCCCCTCGCACCACTGTAAGAAATGCCACAAGCACTGGGGTGCGATCCTGGCCGGGTTCCTTCTCACGGGGGAGACCAGGGGCTGTGTTGCTGGTCCGAAGTTGCTGAGCTAAATCATGCTTTTCTTGATCTGGATTATGTTACCAATCTGCACAAGTTGGACATGATAATTACAGTTTAGTGGGAAGATGGATTCTTCCAAATGACATTTAAATCCATGGTTATTGCAGTGGTTTGGTCAGGGAACAGTTGTTATCCATGCCAGCTCTTCCCCTTTGGCACAGATTATTGCGTTTGGGCAGGTCTCCAGCTGAAAAAGAAAAATCCAAGCCACGCGCTACATGAATCAGGAAATAAATTATGTACTATTCAGGGGTTCCCATCCCCGATGGGTTATGCAAATGAAGGACCGTGTTTCCCAAAAGCCTCTCTTTTGTGCACGACCAAGCCCTCGTGCACAGGGAGGCGACTGCAGGCGGGAGGCGAGTTGCCGGCAGGGCTCAGGCTCTGGGCGGGCAGGGGGGGCGCTGGTGGCCGGCTGCCCAGCGCGGCAGAGGCTGGCGGCTCTGGCTGCACCGTCTTACGGCCAAAGCTGGCTGCGCTATCGAGCCACAGAGAAGAAAACATGTCTGGAAAAATTAGGGGTGCTCTAGCTGTCAGTAACAGGAGAGACAACTTCCCAAACGCTATTCCCTGGAGGCTGGGGAAGCCAGGCACCTTCTGACACCCAGTTCTGAATTTTATAGCAGGCTGCGTGTCTCCTTTTTATTGCAGGAGAGATGTTTATTGACATAAGTAGCCAATGGTCACCTGAATTGCCATTACTGTTTTGATTTGTTACTTGAAAAAAGAACAAATAGTTCTATTTAATCCAATGAAAGTATAAAGACTGTGATGATTACAGTCTTAGAATAACGAACACTTTTCTAAGCAGTGGGAGCAGTATTGTGTGAACATCTTGTTTTGTTTTGTTATGTCTCATGCCGTTGGGAAGGCATATGATTTCCAGGGCGGCGTATCTGCGTGTCCCGTGGTGGTGTCCCGCAGGGGTGCTGGCTCCCTGGCTCGCCGCCGCTGCCAGGGCTGCCCATGCTGGCGTGCCTCCCGCAGCCCCCGGCTCGCTCCCCGTGGGCTGGGGACTAAACTGAAATCAGTAACACTGTATTTCTGTGTGACTGCCAGGATTTTACCCGTAAGATCCAGCAAACGATCAGTGTGAGCTGCCTGTACCCAGGATCTGTGTATTTTGCTTTTTGCACACATTCCTCTGCCATTCCCTTCCCGATGTGACTTTGCTGGAGCACTTCACGCTGCAGTGCCAGCCACGATCCCGCGTAGCGTTGCTGCCTCCGGTGGGGCCACCCCGGGTGGCAGCGCCTGTCGTGCTGGCAGCAGATGGAGGGAGCGAGTCTGGCGTAGCCTGTCTGCTGACAAACCCACCGGTGGGGTGCTCCGAGCCCGGCAGCAGTGCGTGTCTCCCTGTGGGGGTCTGCTGGGGACGGCTTGCCGTGAGGTTGCAGGGAAACGCCACGGAGCCGCTGTGATGCCACTGCGGAGCGGTGATGGTGCCCGCCACTGCGGCCAGGCTGGAATTTCATCTCCGCTGTATGGGAGAGCCACCGGCCCATGCCACGTTGCTTACACTGGTCTGTTCTGGGGCAGAGCCCGTGGCAGGGCGTTTGCCTGGGCTGGTTCGTTATGTGTGGTTGCTGATGAGGGGTAGGAGTCTGCCGTTGTGTGTAACTGTGTGAAGGTGGTCTTTGCAGAATCCATGGGTCTTTGGTTTTAACCTGAACATGGCAAACAGGGAAAAAACAAGATAGGGTGGATTTAACAGCGTATTTGATACTGTCCTTTTAAAGGCAGAAAGATGATGAGGCTCGGAGGGTTCAGGGGGTTTGGAGCAGCCTGGCGTTCCCAGGTGAGACCAGCCTGACTTCTTCACACACCACTGAGACGTACCCTTCCTACGCAAACAAGTTTCATTCCCTCCTGTCCAGACCTGCCTTCATTAAACACAAACGCAGGGAAGATCAGTGCTGAACGGAGCTGTTGGACCCCTCGTGTTTTGCAGAGACGGTAGCTGGGTTGGGAAGGGGCGGCAGGCTTTGCCAACGTCCTGCCTCCTGCGCGCCGCCTTCCTCTGGTAGCCAAAAATCCATCACTTGTGTGTCTGATTTGAATTAGTAACCTTGGCCTTGGCTCTGTAATCTCTGCTCACACCTATGAGTTTATTGGCTTCAAAAGAACCCCACATACAGGTAAAACTTGGAGGAATGGATCGGGAATGACAAAATCTGAAGCACTCATTCTGTTTTTTCTCTAATTTCTGTGGACTTCATCAGGCTTTTCTCTTAAAGGAGAATAAGCCCCATGTGATCTGCTGAGGGTTTGGCCTTGGGTTGGTGGGTGGAGGTAGTAGCAAATCGTTACGAGCCTGAAAAGCAACTAGTGTTCCTGGGACGATGGTGGCTCACCCTGGGTAAGCACCTGACTGCATCCTCGCGTGACTGTTTCTCATGGAGGATCTCAGAAAACTTTCAGACAGGCGTTGGATGTCCCAGGGGACCCCCAGGGGACCTGAGCAACACATGCAAGCCGAGTGGGTGAAGGAGCTCCCACGTTAATGGGAATCAGCCCCCCTCGAGACCGGGTGGAGGTTTTGCCGACAGTTTGTGGTGACATTTAGGAAAGCTCCCCCACGGGTCTCGGCCGGCAGCGGCGAGCCCGGTGGTGGGTGAGCAGCCTGTTTCTGGGTGTGGGCGCGGGGTTCGGAGCTGTCGGTAACCCCGGGGCGCTCTCTGTTCCTCTTGCAGGTGAGCCCTCCCGGTGGTCCTCGTCCCACTGCGACTGCTGCTGCAAGAATGGCAAAGGCGACAAGGAGGGAGAGAGCGGCACGTCGTGCAACGAGCTGTCGACGTCAAGCTGCGACAGCCAGTCGGAGGCCAGCTCCCCCCAGGAGACCGTCATCTGCGGCCCCGTCACCCGCCAGCCCAACATACAGACTCTGGACCGGCCGGCCAAGAAGGGGCCGGTGCAGCTGCTGCAACAGTCCGAGATCCGGAGGAAGAGCGACCTGCTCCGGACTCTCACCTCCGGCTCCCGGGAGTCCAACTCCAGCAAGAAAAAAGCGGTGAAGGAGAAGCTCTCCATTGAGGAGGAGCTAGAAAAATGTATCCAGGATTTCCTCAAAATCAAAATCCCAGACAGGTTTCCAGAAAGGAAACATCCCTGGCAATCCGAACTGCTGCGGAAGTACCACCTATAGGCTCAGGGTGGGGAAAGCACACGACCTTATTACCATTAGGGCAAGATTCTAAGTGATATGAAAATAATTCCCAATAATAATTATTTGTTAGGTCACAAAAAAAAAAAAGGCATCTCTATAGTACTGCCTAATTTGCCTATTTCACCTTAACATTTATAGTCATAGGGTAACGATATTTTTCCAGTCGTGGAAGCACAATGACAAACGCTTTTATTTGTAAACTCTGAGTCTTACACAAGCTGAATACCTTAAGGGCACAACCATACCGACAACAAGAGATGCTCGTGTGCGGATGCTGCTGATGCCGGTGGGAACACGGCACATGAGCAGGCAGTGTCCGGGGGTGTCTGTGGACTGCATGCCTTCTGCGTTCTCCTTGTAGTGCGTTTGTTTGGAGGGATGTACACAGCTCAAAGAAACAAGCTATGCCATGACAGTTTACCTTAAGCATGTGTATATATATATATGTGCATATATATATGTGTGTATATATATCTCTGTGTATATATATATGTATATATATATCAATATATATTGCTTAGAGATTTTCTGGCTCTCTCCTTATAACTGCACTTTCTCAGAAAAGAGCATTTTTTAGCAGTCTGTGGATGTTCCATTTATTTTTCAGGTCTTTGAGGGTTGAACAGTAGAAAACCCATCTCACCGTCTCTCTCCTGCTCCCTCTCTCTCTCTTTCCCCCTCCCTTCTCTGAGACACTGTAAACGCATTTCAGTGGAGCCCAGGGAACAGTGTGTGGGTCTTTGTTGCCGTCAGCAAAATATTCCATTTGTTTTCGATGAGCTTGTTCCCTCTCTGTCCTCCCCACGCCTCTTGTTGTGTTTCTCAAGGCTCTCTGGTGCCAGTGGGTTAAACGTGTGATGATCCCAGTTGGAAAGCTGTAGGAATTCTTCGGGGGCTGAGTGCGGTGGCAGGTGGAGCGGCCGTGCTGGTGCGGAGGGCTGGTTTCTGCAGGCTTGCCAGGCACATGTGCCAGGAGCGTTTGGCCCAGCTGGCAGGGAGAGCGGGCGCTGGGTCCTGTCCGGCACAGAAGCAAACACCAATTATCCGCCTAACAAGCCACAGTAGTGCTTTGACTGGCAGGGCATCCATTGCTGGAGGACGGGCACAGCACCATTCCAGCCATGCGAGTTTCAAGAGAAAATGCAAACCCTGGAAGGAGGTACCCGTATTCCCTCCTGCAGATGCCCATCTTGGTGTTGGTCCTGTCCGCAGCTGGTGGCAGAACGTTAGCCAGCAAACCGTGCCGTGTGTCCCATGTTATCTGCTGTGCGTCGGCCAGGGAGCTGTGGGAAAGGCTGTCGTGCACTGTGGGGGTCCCGCAGCCCACAGCTCCCCGGGGTGTCGGAGCTCGGGGAAGGGGAACGGGTCTGCGGGGTGCGCCAGGCTGTCATTGCCGGGTCATGCATGAGCACCTCAGCAAGGACCGGAGAGTGCCCAGGAACTGGGTGTTAGCAAGCGGTCAAAGGTGTAGGGCCAGCAAAACCTGGAGCAGGTAAGCGTGGGAGGGAGGGCTCGGCTCAGGGTTGAGCTTGGGCTGCCGGGGCAGGCGAGCCTGGGAAAGCAATGGAAAAATGCTCCAGCTGAATTACTTTGGCCATAGCTGGGAGCAAACCAGCTAGGGCATTTGAGATAAATTATTAATTTTCTAAAGGCACCATAAGGAGATTTTATATATATATATATATATATATAAAAATGATATGGGAAATGATAGTGCTGGTAACACAAAGCACTTTGATCCTGACTTCTTTAGCATCCTGCAGGTTCTAGGGCTTCTTTTTCTGTCTTAAATTTCAGAGACTGCTAGGGGAGATGATGTCAAGTATGCACAGATTATTTCTGTTGATCTTCATGCAGTTTCGGCAAGGTGGTATCTCTGTGCTTGCAGGGCTCCATTGCGCCCACACATCTGGCTGTGACATTTCTGTTTTGCCAGAAGAACCGTAAGGTCTGCACGAGCACACAGGCAGAGTTTCCTACCCATCGCTCAGCTGCAGACGTTCTGCAGGTGTTTATTGGTGAGGATTCAAATTTTACCAGCAAAAAAGGAAGCAATACTTGTCCAGAGTGATCCATAAGCATGAGCTGGCTGTAGGGAGGGGGAAAAACCCTCCCAGCAATACATCTCCCAGTCTTTGGAGAACAGGGCTTGGATGTGGCAGCTTGGCGTCATCTCTGCTGAGGTTTTACGTGCGAGAAGGGTGCTATTTCTTACAGTGAACATGCAGTATTGGCAACGCAGAGTGAGGATTGTAAAATAGAGAGTCTGACCTGGGAAATGCTGGGCTCAGTGAGAAAACTCCACGCTTCTTGGGATCAGGCTCTGGAACCAATTCAGGTTTTAAGACATTCACTCACACTCGAGTTCAGGCGTGGTAGTTGTGCAGCCCTCCACTTACCCGCTCAAAAGGCACATTTTCACATGGAAATCAATGTTTTGCATAAGATCCACAGATTTGGCTCCTCTCAGTTATTTGTTGGTTAATTTATAACATTTTTCTTTTCCTACTCAACATTTCCTGCATCTTTCCCCTGGCTCCAGTACCAAGCAAACAGAACTGGGGAACAGATAGGGCTCTCCCTCGGGATTTCCAGCTGAGTTCGGGATGGATCACCCCTCTTCCTTGGCAGAGGACTGCAGCTAAAACCTTGTCCTTTCCACCACTCCGGATCGTTCCCTGTCACTTTTTAATATCAAAAATATTTGGGCTACAAAATGTGTGACAGAGTGGAAGAACAGGCGCTGGGGGTGTGCGTGTGTGTGTGTGTGTGTGTTCCCAGACTGACGTTCAGGATTGCACGATGATTAATAACTGTAGAAAAATTAGACCAAATGAAATGCGCCCGAATGGGCTTGATTTATGTGGCCTTCATGTCTTCAGTTTTAGATGAAATGGTTATTACTCTCCAGTGCTACAGAAATAAAGGTCTTAAACTTCCGTAATCACCGGCAGGGCAAACCCGCCAGGAAACGCAATGCCTCTTGCTGTTCGGGGTGGCGCGGGCGGAGGGCAGGTGCCCCGGCGTGTGGGTGCACACTCGTCTGCCTGTGTTCCTGGGCGCTTTCGGCTGCATTTCTGCAGGGACTCCGTTCTCATCTAACTACGTGTTGCAATTGTTTTACAGGACGGTTTGGTATAAAAGGGAGATGGGGGCTGTGCTTCAAGGCTTTTTGCTGTTAAGACTGACTGGCGGGCTCTAGGTGGAACGGCCTCTGCTGTAGAGGGGCCCCTGGCAATGGTGGGAGCCATCCACCCCTCCCCGATGGGGGTTAGCCTAAATGCTGGATGCTGCTCAGCATAGAATCATGGAATGGTTTGGATTGGAAGCGACCTTAAAGACCATGTAGTTCCACCCCCCTGCCGTGGGCAGGGATGCCTCCCACTAGACCAGGTTGCTCAAAGACCCGTCCAACCTGGCCTTGAACACCTCCAGGGATGAGAAGGGGACCTTTGAGCATCCATTACTGCTGCTCGAAGGTCCTCTTCTCTCCCTCCTTGCCTCACTGCTTTTCTCTGGACCACCAATACCCCATGGCAAGAATCGCACCCCACCAAGGACCCGTACTGTGGGCACCTTGTTCTGCCGCTGTCAGGCAACCACAGGGCCACTACCTGGCACAGGACCCTGCAGCTGGCTGAGCCACCGGGGCTGGGGGCGGGCAGAGGACAGGGTCACAGTGCAATGGTGTGGAGAAACTGTGGCCAGGTAGAGCCAGGCACCAGGGTAATTAAAAATGCTGGTTTCAGGTTGAAGCCCCAGCATTCACTTGCAGGCAGCAGCGGGTCAGGAAAGGGCAACCGAACCTTCTCCTGCTGGTGATGTCCTCCCCGTACAGGCACTGAGATGGTGATTTTTCGTAGCACAGGAGGGTGATCTTTTAGCTCTGGAAAATCTCTTCCCAAAAATAGTGTCATGCACACGTACATAAAAGATAATGTCATGCGCACATACATATACATAGATACATAGATATAAGTACATATACACATATATAGCTAGCTAGATATATACATGCACCTTGGGAAGAAAGGCATGTACTTATGCCTTTTTGGCAAGGTTGTTCTCCTCCATCTGCAGGATGCGGCAGCCCTCGCTGTTAGAAGGTGCAGGAGAAGGTGGGTATCATCAGAGTGGTGCCTCAAACCAAACCATCAGCTCAGCAGAAGCAGGGGAACGCAGTCGGTGCTCAGCATGTCGGGCACCTCCCTCCCTCCTTCCCGGGCTCTTCCCCGGGCGGTGCGGGGTGGTGGGCTGCAGCCCCCCTCTGCCCACCTGCTGAGACGAGGCAAGGAGGGAAAGAAGGGAGATGGATGCGATGCAGTGGGGGAAAGTGAAATCGGAATAACGGAGTTGTCTAAAAGGTAGCTGGGTTTTGAGCTCTAAAAATATTCAGCTCAATTCTGCTTTATTTCAGTGAAAGAACCCGTGTCTATCCCTAGGACATTTTTGATCACTCAATCGGTAGCAAGCCAAAATGAAACTCAGTTAACAGAGTACTTTATTCTTTCTAAAGTATCTGGGGAGCAAACTGGGCTTTGAGCTACTTTCCACGCGTAACAAATACCAAGTATAGGTTCTGCTGAAACTAGTTTGAAAACTTACACTGACTTCAGTGGGACTGTGACTCTGCCAACACACTTTTTCTCAAGAAAAATGGGCACTTGCATCAGTGAAGATGAGAGAAAGCCGTTCAGCTGTAACAAAATTCACATCCACTTACATTGCTTGCAACGTTCATCACTTCTGTGTATGGCGAACCTGTCCGGTCATTTGGTGATGGCCTTGCATAGCCAGTCGTTAATTATCGTGGTCTGTTCAGTGGTCTTGCCTAAGCTTTGCTTCGGACACTGGGCTGAAGGAGTGCGTAGGCATCTGTACCCCTGCACAAGCGTGCCACGGGATGAGTGCCGTGCAGGTGGGTGACACAGCCGCCCCTGCGGCCGCTGGCTGCACGTGGTGCCACAGGCACCGTCCTGGCCGCGAGCGCTGCTGGCGCCTGGGCTCAGTTCGGCTGGGCTGGGATCAGCTGGGCTGGGATCAGCTGGGCTGGGCTGGGCTGGGCTCCCGTGGCAGCCCCGCGCAGCCCCGCTGGCCTCGGCGACCTGTGCCTGCCTACGGCTTTGCCGGTCAGAAACAGCAGTTTTTCCAAGGGCTTTGTTATGCGCCCAAACGCCTCGAGACAGACACCAAAGCAGGACTCCAAGCATCAGGGGAAGACAAAGGGAGGACATGTGGGTTTACAGAGACCCATGGGGACCAAATAATTTTTTTTCCCCCAAATCATCTGCATGCACTGTATAGAGGCTTCACAGCACTCTGGAGAACGTTTTGGGTTTTTAATTCTACTTTTGTGAGTCCATTTCCTAATTTTATTTGCAAAGCTGTGGGCTGAAGGAGAAAACAAGGTTGGTTTTTATTGACAATGACCGTAATGTAACCAAGACCTTCAGCCGTATCTCACATTGCTCTCCTAGCCCTGCAGAGGCTGGAGAAAACTTCCCAACTTCTTACCCTGCCCTGAAGCCCTTTCCACCATTGCGAGTATGCACGTGGACTTGACTTTCAGAGTACTTTATGCATAAGGCCCCATGTATATCATGGTACAAAATAATTGTCCAGTCTTATGGATAGTTTATGCCCCAACGGGGTTTTGTAGATTAATAGTAAAAGAACAAAAAAGCACTTTTAAATTATTTATATTATAAAAATACATTCTTTATTTTTCTTGGCATCGATATCACTTGGCTAAAAAAATCAGTTTATAAGTATGATATTACAGATTTTAAACTATAGCAATGATAAAGCAAACACGAAAAAGCAGAATTCAGAATTAAACAGACAAAACTTACCAACGTGAAGCAGCAGGATGGCAGGGCCCAGCTGGTTGAACGGGAATTGTTGGACTTCGGGGGGGGGGCTGGGAGGGGGGTGTCCTCCCTGACGTCCCTTTGCACGTCTCCTCTGGCCGTGCCGCCCTGGCCCGGAGGAGCAGGCGCGCGGGGCAGGGGGGGCTGGCCCCTTCCCAGTGTTCGCAGGGCGTGATCCAAGCCGGCGCTTTGGTTGATACAGACATACCCGTGTCAAAGGAGCGAGTGCTGCGAGTGCAATATTTTCCCAGCCAACACAGGATTTAGAGGGGGGGTCTGGTGATTTTGTGCTCTATTCGGGGCCTTGCTCATGTTACATTTTCGGACCTCATACAAGCACTTAATGACTTTGCTGAGGCTGAGTCAGTCTGTTGCACATTGATGTAGATTAAGTGGCACCCACTGAATTACCTCTCTACTTTCCAACGTGGTTCACTTGTACATAAGTGTAATGTCAAATTGTTTACAGGTTATTTTGTGCGTAATTGTGGAGAAAAAAAAAAAGTTTTAACTACAAATCTAAAGGAATCGATTTTACTGGAAGGTGTTTAAAAAAAATGAATGTGCTTAATACAGTATAGACATCATTGATTATGGTCTCACATGAATGCATGTATCTCCGTGTTGTCAGTCCCCACCAGTGAGGTTATTGGCAATATTCTGCAGTCTGTGAATAGCAAATATGCATAAACTACTGTGACTCTGACAAATATAACTCGGTAACTGTTTCTACTGTGGTATGTAAAAAAACAAAAAAAATCATGTAGCTTTTAGCCTGCTGTATTTCCCTGGTACAATTCACACTATGAAAGAAAGAGAGACATCTTGGAGAAAACTAAACAAGTCATAGCTGTGACCTGTGTGGAGTCATTCATGCAATGGCACCTGCCAGGTAGCTGTGGGCCAACTGCTAAAATAATGCCTATTTATAGAGGCTCGGAGGTGGTAAATGAAAGTGTTGCTATTGCCTTCTGCTCCAGCGTCACTGCTGGTGGAAGAGATGACCTTTTGTTTAGGATGACAATAAATGAAGAAAGCCACTCCATATTAATTGTTTCCATGTGCGGGTCGGGTGTTACACAATACGCTGGTGAAAAGTACAGCTATCAGTGTTGTGGCATTGGGTGGCTGAAAACTGCAGCTAATTTGTGTCTTGCCATTCAAATAAATCGGTGCATATACACTGTAAGAGCACAGACGAGAATAAATAAGTTGGTATCCTTCAACTGTCTATATATATACACACACAGAAATATATAGATAGTTACATACATTCTTTCTCACCCCCTGTGATTTCGCAGTGGTTCATGTTAACCGCTTCCCTGCAGACTGGGGATTATTCTCCCTTGAAGGTGGTGGGGGATATTTTTCCTCATTTATTTCTGGGTTGGGCTGAAAGTAACAGTTCAGTGGTCCCAGGGTGAGATTCTTCTGCCTCCGTGTCTTGAACAGAGCTTTTCTGATGCCATGATTTGAAAGTACTGTCACCAGCAGCAATACTTCTGGAAAAGCCATCATTGCATCAGGGTGTATCTGCTAGAGTATTTCCAAGAATGCTTTGAAATACTTTTATCTGACATTTTAAAGATGCCTTGGCAAGGGACAGCTTCGTTACAGCCGGTGGCTGAGCCACAAATGGAGATAACGTGGGGCATGGCAGGAGGAGAAGGATACAGAGGGAAAGGCAGGATATTTCTTCTGGACGTGGAGAGGCAGCTGGTCCCCGCACCATCCATCCCAGGCGGGTCCCGGGGTCTGCAGATGGTGCCCAGCTGCGAAAGCTTTAGGTTCCTCCAGTAGCTGCGGCAAAGATAGAAAGAGAGAAAGGCTGCGGGTGTGGGGGGGCCGTTTGCAATCCTCCCCCCCCAGCAGTGCTGCTCTTGGAACACCAGGCTCATAATTTGGGTTTATTGTTGTATCTTCTTACCTTCTGCACGGCTGGGTCTGAAAGAGCCAGAAAACCAGGCAATTGCTCACTTGTGGGGCCAAGTACCCTGGGCTGATTATTTTTTTTTTAATTATTATTTTTAATCTGCGGTAATTGGCTGTTCTTCAGAGAAAGTCCTTTCCAATGGTCCCTTCCTGGGAGAAGGTGAAAGATCCCCTCTTTGCGGAGCTCCCCCCATATGGTGCTTCACCAGAGCAGGGATTTGGATGTTACAGTGTCTGCACAAGCATATGGAAAGCAGAGCATTTCTGGAAGTTACGTCTCCTCAGATGGCGAGGCGTGATGCTCGCCGTGCGGCAGTCACAGCCTGCTGCACCAGCTCGCTCCGCTGGCAGCCTGCAAACCACCAACGCTGGAAGGACCACGAGCCAGAGGATAACACGGTTCCCATCCCCAGCAGATGACTCTGCAGAAGACATCTGCCTCCTGCAGCGGGTGACAACAGGCCAACACCTGCAGAGCCAGCACTGGGGACCCTGTGGTCCCTAAACTGCCATCACAGCGCTCGGGCGAGCTTCTCCCAAATTAATGACCCCTTGTCTGGAGCCAAGAAGATGGGGAGAAAGGGCAGGGATGAAGTGAGGAGATGGTTCTGCTGCTGTTTCTGAACAAACCCGGTGGTCTGTAACCCTGTTTACCTGCCTGCTTTCTCCTGGGTGGCATTTGAACCCCGGAGCTCATCACTGGCTTGTGGGGTGAGCAGCAGCAGCGTCCTCCGTGGGGCTGGTTTGGCCAGGGCCAGTTTGGAGCACTGCAGCTTGGAGGGTGATGGTGGAGGTCAGTTCACACGGCAGTGCACTTTTCATACAAACAAAACAAGGAGCAATGCTATCACCAAATTCTTATCAGAAATGACACGGTTACTTCTCTGGGCAGGTTTTTTATCCTAATGGTATGTAACTAATTATTGTAGGTGTTTGGTGCCGGTAACATGAACCAGTAGCTGCAAACAGCTGGACTCCAGATGTCTGTGCAGCTTTTGCACTTGTGTGACTAATGGATTTTGACTTTGCTGACCTTTTTTTTTTTTAAATGAGTTTTGAATAAAGAAAAAATTGAAGTTTTTCTTTTTTTTATGTGAAACTACAAATATCATTTTGTCTAATCTGAAATGAAAGAAATGTTTCACTTCAAACAAAAAAGAAATTAATAATGATTTATTACACCCATTTTTGCTCTTTTTATTTGTTTGAATTAGGTTAGTTTTGAAGTGAAAAATGAGAACTTCTGAGAACCAAAGTTGAAGTCCTTCACTTTCAGAATGGCACTGTATGCTTTTTTGCACATTTCACCATGTCCACCTTCCAGGCATATTTTTTTTCCATCCAGGCCTGTTTCCTGGGCTCGCCGTGCATTCCTGAATAATCTCATTTCCATGGACCTGTTGATAACCTGTTCCCTGTCCTGGCCACCTGCTTTTGCCCCATGGCAGTGACCCTGGCAGGTGGGTGGGGAGGGCTCGATGCCAGTCCCCGGCGAGCCCAGCCGCTGCTCACAAACCTGAGCATCCATTATTAAAAGACAACCCCGCTTCTTCCAACACCTATATGCCTTCGTAGTACACTGTGGCTTTTTCAAAATGGCACATTTTGCTGAAAATATTTTAAGCAGCTCCTCTTGTTAGCACATTTCATGGATTTCAGCCACGCTGTGGGGTGCAGGCAGGGCTGGGGGGATGCAGACAGCTGTGCACAGAGGTGGCTCTCAGGCAGCCGCGCATCTCCTCTGAGACACCCGAGGACAAACATACTCATTTGTCCCAGGAAAAAAGTCCTTTAAGACTTCCTGAGCTTTTGGGAGGTGTAGTTAGATCTCCTAGACCATTTCCATCGCCTGGGCAGACAAATAAAGACAAAATGAAAGAAATCAATTTAAGATCAAAGTTTGTTTTGTAAAAATGATTTGCTTTCCGTTGGTGGCTCAAGAGACCACAGGCAGAGCAGTAGCGCTGTACCTGTTCTTGCTCTTCTTTCAACTTTATTTAATTACCATAATATTTTATTATGTCTTAGGCAATGCTGGGGGTAGTTCTTGAGAAGCTGAGCACACTGAACATGCCTCATTACAGCAGTGTCGTGACTGCAGGGTCTCGGGTACGAGGTGTGAGCAGACGGTCCTCAGTGCGAGCGCACACTGTGCTGCTCAGCCGAGTGCCAATTAGCAAGGCTCTGGCCAGCTCCCTATTAATAAATCTTAAGGAAAGCTGAACTTTTATGGAATATATTATTGTTCTCATTCACTTTCATGTGCAGAGGGGAAAAAAAAAAAAAATCTTGTTCTTCTTTACTGACTGCTGAGGTGAAGACAAATTCCAGCAGTTGAGAGGAAAAGAAATGTTCGGAGGTGTTAGACATTGGTCGTGGGTCGTTGGTCGTGGGTCGTTGGTCCACAACTCAGCCAGGCTCTGGCTCCAGCTCGCGCCACCTTCCCCCTGGCTGGGCTTTGGGCTCACTCCCCGCCTCTCTCCGTCCTTCCAGTTTGCAGAGGAGGAGAACACATCGGAAGCACCCAAGGTCACTGGTGTGGTGGCAAGGTCTCCTCCCCAGCAGGAGCTCAGCTCTGCAGCTTCCCACACATTTTCTAGGTCAGGAAGCTTAATTTTGCTATTCCTAGCACTTCTGAGTACCGTCTTGTCTTCTTTTCATGTCAGGGCAGGTGTGAAAGAGCAATGGATGTTCAAGTTAGAATACCTGTACGATAATTACTGAGGATTTAATTACATTCCCTACGCAGCACTGTATGATGTGCATGGAAAGTAGGAGAGATTCCCTTTGATACCAGTTGACATCAGAAAATAATTTTAATCTGCCTTACAACTATATAATTAGAGGAGCTTATACAGAGAAATATATATATATAGACACACACATAAGTATATTTCTTTTTCTCACTGGTTGAGTTCCAGTTGTTCTAGCCTGCGATCACAGTGAGCAGCACCAGGCCGGGTCTGGACTTGCCCGGAGCCTGGCAGGAGTGTTGCTGTGACCGCCCAGGTAAGTGCTGGTGGGAAGAAGGGCCCTAGCTCATCACTTGTTCAAACCCTTGTCAGAGGAGGGGACACCTCTCCCCACGTGTAACCCCTCACCCCCAAAATGACAAGCAGTCCAGGCACTCAGTATAAGGAGGAGAAGGTCTGGGATGGGAAGGCTGCTGGTTAGTACCTGCCACCCTTTCTGCTCGCTGACCTCAGCAGTTCCCACGAGACGCGATGTTCAGGCAGGGTGAGGCAAGTCATCCGTGGGCTTGACAGAAATGGGAATAAATTATTACTGTGCCCCAAAACCAGAGCAAACGAGGAGCTCAGCAGCCTGATGGTATCTGGTGGAGAAGGAAGATCCCTTCCACTGTCAGGCAGGACTCGGGTGGGACGCAGCCCTGCGCACCCTCCAGCCTGCAGCGACCGCCTCTCCCGCTGTACCGAGGGCAGGGAAAAGAGGAAACCTACTGCAGGGAACTGAGACAAGGAGACGGTCTTATGCGAGAGCAGAAAGCAGCAGATACTCACTTCTTGCTCGACTTTTCACTCCCCTTGCTGGTGCTGCCCATCCCCTGGCTGGCAGCGACCACCCCTCGGGCTCCTCTGTTGGAAAGTCTGTAGGGGAGGAAGGTAAATACAGCAGGTTAAAAACTGGCAAAGTAACAGCAGATCTGTATTTAATGCAGATGTTTCCCATGTTTTGTAGTATTGTTTTATTGATAAATAAAAATCAACCAAAGACAAAAAAGGCAGTTGGCATTGTCTGTGTGACCTAGGCCAAGCCACTCGTGCGCCCTTGCCTACAGCGAGGGGAGGGTACCCGTCCCAGGGGGAGCTGCGCAGCCCTCTGCCCCTTACCCCAGCCTCACGCGCTCCTGGAGGACTTTGGGGGAGTGACCACAGGGGACCCCGTCCTTGGCTGTTGGTTACACCGTGGTTAATCCTCATGGATTCCTCATGAAACCAGTGCTGGGCTGGTGGGCACTGCCATCAGTCAGACAGTTTAGACTAAATTTGGGGAGACAGTCTTTTCAAAGATATTTCTTGAACATACACTATTAAGCAGCTGAATACACACCTATTGCCTGGCCAGCCACAAGCCCGTGGAATAAATAAGGCATTGTGCATCAAAGCCACGAAGATATCTCGTGATCATCCCTGAGTGTTTTCCCTGGTCCCTCTTCCACCCCTGGCCCAGGGAGCTGCAGGGAGGGAGGAGGCTCTTTGTCCACTGAGGGCACTGAGATATTCCCTTTTTATTCCTGACAGTACGCATCATCTCTGCTGTGGTCAGCCTATATCCCACGCCGAGGTCAAAAATACAAAGCAGAAGTTGAATTTCAAGGCAAAGCAGAGGTTTTTTTCACTTAAGAAATAATAATAAAAGAAAAATTTAAAAAATCAAAAGTGTAGATCAGAAATGTAAATCTGAACAAAAGTGTTTCTAAATTTGGGGAGGCAGAGGGTTTGGGTTCAAGGACACTGATTAAAAAGCAAACCAGACTCTAGATCTCAGAGAGACTTCATACTCATTTTTAAAGCAGCCACTGAAGCTGGGGTGCAGTTCTGCAGCGGCACCACAGCACTGGCCACGGGCTGGGGGGCACCTTCCCCTGGCGGGGGGAGTCCCCGTCCCCCCAGAGGAGACGCACCGAGGAGCTGAAGTGCAGGTGCTTGAGCTCTGCTTCTTTCTGATCGGTCACCTCAGCACCTTTTGCGCACTCTGCAAACATTTCGTTTTAAATATTAATACTGGAATACCTCTTGTAGAGAAGTGTGGTGGGATGAATTGATTCAGGGCTGAAAAATAAGAACAATTCCTAAAATATAAATCTTGTCTTTTACCACTGGCATTGAAGTCTCACCTCTTGGCCACTCTACTTTGCCCTCTATTTTCATGACTGGTATGCATATACATAAGCCATGAAAGGTTAATGGAAAACCAGGAAAACGTGGTAGATTTTAGACATAAGTGTTATGCTACATACTTCATCCTACATTCCTTGTTTAACCACAACAATACGAGACAGCAACACTCCATCAGCTTAGCAGAATTTTAGCAAAGGAAAAAAATACCTGGAATTTGCAATTTGGTCCTTCAAAATTAGGGGAGGCAGGACCTAAGTGTGATTTCAATCAAGTCCATTCCCAACCTGAGAGAGAACACAATATATATTAAAAAATAGCCCTCCTGCTGTTGCCTGGTCTCTGAGAGCAATATTTGTATGGCTGAGAGGAGAATGACAAAGCGGCAGCTCAGATGTTCCTGGAGGTGGGTGCGAAACCATCAGGGAAATTCATCTGCTGTGAGCGGGAGGCTGGACCAGATGACCTCTGGAGGCATTTTCTAACCTGGCTTCTTGTGTTGGAGGGAGAGAGCTTGCCAGAGGAAAGGCAAATTCATTTAGGGAGCAAACCAGGAACAGAAACAATGAAAAGCGGGAGATGAGAGCAGCCCTTCAGCTGGAGGAGCCAGCGGCAGGGCTATGGAAGAGTCGTGGAGAGCAGTGTGAGAGGAGAGGAGCTTCCCCTTGGTCCAAGAGGTGTCTCGGGGCAAGACCTTTATGAATGACGCCAAAACTATTAATCTTGCGACCGGCACCTGTGAATTGCTTGGCACAGATTTAGCCCTGGAATCTGTGTATTATTTGATCCACAGTCCTCCAAAGAGAAGGACAAAATTCATTTAGCCGGGAACCAAGAGGGCAGTTTATCTGCACGCTGATTGATACCCGGCTTTTGTAAACTGCTCTCGAGAGGGCGACTCCAGGAGACCCTTGCAGCATTGCAGCCAACGTGCGTTTTCTTCTCAGCAGGAGAAGATACACTCAGCACATAATAATTCCTACACATGTCCTTGTTGGCAAATGATGTGTTTGGAGCCACCAGTGAGCCTGAACCAGCCCGTTATGCAACCCAGCTGGTGGGCACCAGCCAAGCCTTCAAACACATTGTGGCTGGAAGGCAAAGCCATGACAGATTCAAAATAAATGGGAGTTGTTTTTTTTTTAAAAGCATTTTTTTATCTGAAGTACTGACAGAGTGCACATCGTATCCTTTGACCCATACAGTTAATGAGCACTGATGCCTATATGAACTCTGGTATTTATTTCCTAAACACTACCTAGGACAGACAAGGAATGGCAATGCACGCATTCCTCTGAAACCAAGTTATCACAGCTAACACCCTGCCGAGCACAACAGGCACCGGGTGAGGATGTCACCGCTGTCTCTGGAGCACCACAGCTCGACACAGTTCACATTTATCCCCAGTGAGCCCTCCAAGAGCTCAGGGCCCCTCCAGCTTCAGGTGTGCTGTGCTGGGCACCCAGCGTGGGCAAACGGTGGTCTCTTTGGTCCAGATGACTCGCTTAAAGCCGAGTGGGGAATCGGTAGTGGAGGCAGAAGTAGAAGCGCAGACCACCTGAGGCTTGCTGAACTCTTTTAACCGCAAACCCCGTCCCTCCTTCCCCCTCAGCCCGCCGGCCAGCCAGCTGAGCCCACCGCAGCAGGCACAGCGCCGGGTGAGGGGCAGCAGCGATGGAGCGAGGGGAGGGAAGGCACCTGCTGGGAGGGATTCCCGCAAACAGAGACCACCCACCTTGGTCCTTGGCCCTCCCCTATGGCTAGTGAGGGTGCAGCATGACGGGCAGCAGTAAGAGCCCCGGTAACTCCATCTCAGCGTTATTCGGCTCTGGGCTTTCTCCAAACACAAACATTAGTTTTTCATCTCCGTCTGAAACATAAGAATCAAATCACAAACCGTGTCCTGCAAACTCCCCGCAGTGGTGGAGCACGGGCAGCTGAACTGCTAAGTGGTTGGTGACATTACCACGAAAACCTGCTCCTACGCCCATTTAAATGAACGAGAAAATGTCCACTGAGCTTAGCAGGAAGAGGAGCCGTGCGCTCGTCACCGGCTGTGAATGCATCCTGCTCTGCAACGGGGCTGTTGGTGCGATACTGAGTCACGAAGCAGGACTGAGATGACAAAAATATCACTAATGGCTGACAAATTAGCCCAAAATGCTCAGGATTTTTAAAGCACAGCAAGCCAAACAAAACTTGAAGCAATTTAACTGCATGTAAATTAGCTGCCTCCCAAAGAAAAGCTTGAGAAAAACGGTTTCATCAGAGACTCATTAAAAATCACTAAAAACGTTAATACTATAAACATCCTCTCTGTGGCATAAATTTTGCATCTTTCCAGATGTATTTTTATTATTATGCCCATTTTATGGGAGGGGAAAGTGAGGTGCAGCTATTAGGATTATTTTGCCCCAGAGATCAGAGCAAACAGTAGCCAAGAGGTACTAAAACCATCTCGTCTTATCGAATTCCCAGTCAGGTGTGCCTGTGCTGCACCAGGCTGCCAAATCTAAAACCCTTTATCAGATTTTATTTAGTCTTTACTGAAGCAAAACATTCCCCAATTTCAAGATTTAGTGCTGAGGGTACCAGGAAGCCAATACCTGTGATTCCTGCGAATGTCCATTTACCCATGAAATAGAGCTGGGGGAGCAGAAGGAATGCGGGAAGAAACTCTGCTTGGGAGTTAACCCCTTGAACCGCCTGGGAAGTATTTACTGAGCTTTTCGAGCTTTAGACAGTACTGGACTGTCAAAAATTATTTAGCACATTGCAATGTAAACATATTTTAGCATATGGATTTGCCGAGCTGCTGAACATAACATGAGGGGCTATTTCTGCATCTGCTCCATCATCCCAGACCTCGTCTGTAACCCTGAAGTCCTGGAGGTCAGAGCACTGCGCGTTGACAGCTTCGTGCTGATGAGACGATGACCCAGAGAGGTCTGAGATCTCCCAGGGGAGAAGAACCATCACGAAGAGAGACGCAGGCCAGCTCCTCTGGCGGGGAGGGGAGGGAGCTGGGGCGGCGTGAGCCTCTGTCCCCTGAGCTGGGCTCTGCCACCGCCCTCGCGTTGGCGGCAGGAGCGATGGCGAGGAGAGGCAGGGGCTGACTGAACACCGTAACCCCTCTGCACGGAACTGGAGTTATTTCGGTTTGTCTGACTCCAACATCATTATTAACTTTGCTCCCCCTGCCCCTTATTCCCTCTTTATGAGTTGATATAAAATGAAGATAAGCTACAACAAGAGATGAGCGGTAACAGATAAAGGGCTCCGAGTGTGTAATGGACTGTACGCGTTGACGGCAGCAGCGATGACCTTGGCTGTACCTCCAAAGATAAATTCACAGTTTCCGTCTTTTTTATTCAGTCACAGACGGTCACCCCCAAGTGAAACCAGCAGCCTGCTATGGCACAGTCCCTTTCCAGAGCATCTGAAAGGGTGCAGGCGCTCGTAGGCACATATCGAAAATGTAATTTCTGCTTTCTCTATGATCTTGTCTGTGTTACTTGAAGTCATTATTAAGCTACTCTAATTATTTTTTAAAATCCAATAAAGGCATCTAATGTGTGTAATTTTAACATAATGTATTGGGAATAGTACGTAGTTTAGTGATATTACCAGTGCTAAAATAAATGGTGCTACTCATGTAGCTGTGAGCTTTTATTTTCAACATTAGCCTGAAAGAAGTGGTCTTGATCTATTTATAATTATTCATTAGGACTGTTACATCTGATCCCCTTCTTTACTTTGCTATAAAATGCTTTCCGTCTTACTGTGAGTGCTATGAACAACTGCAGAATTTTACTTATGTTGTGATCTTGATGGTGAAATAGGTGTAAAAAGTGTTCGGGCAACCCACGTTGCATGGCTAGGATAACCACGTGCCATCTGAGAGAGAAACATGATTTTTCCCGTTGCCACCAATCTCTCCCTGGCCTTTTGCATTAATGAATTAATCCAATCTAAACCTGTGAGAGCTGAAGAGAGCATGGCCTGAAATAGCATGGCTTTAGGCAAAACGATAACGAATACAGAGGATGCAGGCAAGGCTGCAGCTTTGTAATAATAAAAACGCAAGCGTGATTGCCAACAGTTAATGCAGTCAGGCTGCCGGGCTGCTAAATTACACGGTTAGGCTGTGACGTATGACCTGGGATGGGTGACAGCAAAGGTCAATGCCCACACAGGCAGTGACAGGAGGATTAAAAATATGTCTCTACTCCAATAATCCCTCAATTAACAGCAGTATTAGCCTGGATGCATCCGCCCACCCTCTTAACCCAGAAGAGTGGCCATGAGTCCCTTGCCGGGCTCCCGGGGCAGGGCAGGGCTGGGAGGCAGCCCCGGTGCTCCTGTGCCTGCTGTGACCGTCCGCGCCGCGGAACGGGCTGCTCCCAGCCCCTGCACAAAGCAGCCACTGGTTCCCAGCGCCGAAAGCGGGTGTGTGGTCGCTCAACTTGCACAAGTTTCAGTGTGTGGGTAACTCGCTCTGCCCCAACATGTACTAACCGCAACGGCTTTGCCAAAATGTCCCTTCTCGATCAGCACCGCGATGCTCTGGCTGACGTGATGAAGGAGAAGAGCGGCTGGGGAGCAGCCCCCGACGCCGGGTAACCTCCAGCTCGGGAGAATGGGGACCGAAATAAATTCAGTCCCATAACCAGAGACCTGTCTGCATCTCCTGAGTGCTGACAGCTCTTGTGGGAGAGACGTGGTATCCTTCTGCCATTGCTTTGGGCAACTAAACCTCACACAGCAGGTCCCACAGCCCCTGCCAGGTTATCTTTGAATTGTCACTGGTGCCCATATCCTTAAATTGTCACTGCTGTCCATAGCTGCAGGAAGAAAATAAAACAAAAAAACCAAAAACCAACAAAAAAAACCCCAACCCCAAACCCAACAGCCCTCTCTTCTTTCACAGTAAAAAACCTGTCCCTGACTACAGCGGCACCAAGGCCTAGCTGCCTAAAATGCAGAAGTCTGAATACCTTCAGCCATACTTTTCCCTCTGCCCTAACGTCTCCACCTTTCCCTCCAGCTTTGTGTCCTGCTTAGGACTGTTCTTCTCACCTGACTGATCCCACACACGGCTACTGCTACATTTGTCACTACATTACAATTTAGCTCTTTAAGCTGTCCACAAATCTAATATATTGATCTAATTATCTACAGAAATCATTCCAGTCTTCACCAGCCTCTTTGTGCATTTTTGCAGCTTGTAGCCAACACAAAGGACTGAAGATTTTCCTTCATAACTTCATATATTTTTAACCACTCACATCTTCACGTCATGTCTAATACCTTCATTTATGTCTAGGGCAAGCTGCACTGAACATAAAACATCCTCCAACTCTTTACCTCTGCTACTGCTTCATGCTGCTTGTTATGCCCTACGTTGCATTGCGGTATTAATACTTATCTCTAACTCACAAGCATGTTTACTTCTCCAGCACTACGGATAAGAAATAAATTCAGCTAACAATGCAGAGCTAAAAGCTGGCAGTTTAATTGCAGCGGTACAATATGCCTCCCTAGCAAGCAAAATACAAGCAAGAACATTTTCCTCCCCACTTCCCTGGAGTACCAGGTGATTGTTACTGCGGCTGTGTGCCCTGGACTACAGAGACCTGATGTGGAGAGAAGTGACGGATTTTCATCTGCTTTAAACTTTTAGTGATGCATTCAGCTGCATCTGTAGCATCCTCACCTCTCCCGTCAGTCTCCTTGGACTCAGCCCCAGCCAAAGCATCCCGCTCGTACCTCCCCGGCACCTTTCCGAAAGCCTTGTGGCTCCCTACACTGGCACTGAAGTGGGCAGGCAGAAGCTGGACCAGTACTGGGTACCACACCAGGGCAAACAAGTGAACTGTACTTTAGGTTTCTGACTTCAACATACACAGGCTGATGCTTAAGCATAACAACAACAACAAAAAAAAGAAAAAAAGAAAAAAAGAAAAAAAAAAAGAAAAAGCAAGCTTTTTTTGCTATCAGGATAGTGCCATCAGCCTTGAAGACTCGCCCATCACTATGGCCTCTACACCTCCAGTGGTTCTGGCATGTTTAAAGTTAATTGAGTACTAAGTGTTATATCAGGACCTGGATGCTGAACCCAGCTTCACTAAATAAAATGGAATTTGCTCCTTTGGGTGGTCTCTTTGTCAACTGTTATATCATTTTGTGACATCAACCATGGTGAAACATCAAGCTGTTACGGCTTGTGGGGCAGCAAGCTACTTGCTTTGCTCTGCACCCGGAGCCATGGCGAGTCTCCGGCTCCTCCAGCCAGAGCTGAACACAAGGGCATCAGAAGGGGCAAGCGGTCAAACCCCTCTGTTGTTTCCTCCAACCACTAATCTAGGCCCTGAAACAGGAAAATGGATATTCCCTTCAGATCTGCCTGACAGGAATACAAATGTTGTTCTGCTTTTTCCAAATGCCCTAGTACTGTATTTAAGTTCTTTCTAAAAGGACAAAACAGGTGAGCTCTGTTTTCCAGCGATCATTTCTCCAGGCAGACCAAATTTTCATCCTGCGTTTGTATTTTAGCAGTGTTACAACTAATCATCTCCTCCAGGTTAAACCTGCAAAGGCATCCCAAATCATGTATTTAAATGATAGCAAAAAAATTCCCCTAACTCCTTAAAGTTAATGATCTTCATTTTCATTTTCCACATATTTCTCTCCTTGTAATAGCCATGTGCTAAATCTTCATGAGATTTTTATAGTTTCACTGAAGGAATATTTGCATAATTATTAGTGCATAATCTACTTTAATGGTCCCACTGATTTTACTATTATAGCTAAATGTATGTGGTGTCAAATTGAAGCATGTAAAGTTCCGGACAGTTCTTGGGCAAATACTGTGTCTGCTGGAAAGGAAGCGTGCCCGTACCTGTGCTGGGGAAGAACATCGCCCGTGCCTGGGCAGGAGCCCCTCGTGCGCAGTTTGGTGGTGGCAGTGCAGAAGGTGGACCCAGCGCGACGGGGTGCGGGGCTCAGCGTCACCCGGCCCCGAGGGTGCAGCAACCAGGAAACCATGGACTGTTGTTGGCCTTTGCCACGCTGTGCTGGGGAATAAAAGCCACTCAGAGATCCGCATCCCCTGGTGCCGCCGCAAAATCCACCCGGTGGCTGCTGCCCCAGCACACGGGCAGCTCCGAGAGGGGATTTGGGCCCCGATGCAGCACCAGGACCCCTACCCAATCCCACCTGGGCAGGCCTGTGCCCTCGGACCTGCACATCTCCCACAGCCCACGCACCCGGAGCCCTTTGCTGCCAGGAGGTGCTGGAAGCGGAGCTGCTGCTGCAATGAGGGCGATGGCGAGGCAGCGCCCTGGACAAATACAAATTTGGAGGAAGGCCAATTTGGAGAAACAGTTGTCTGCCTTGCTACAGCGTGAGGCGTGTTAGTGGGAATTACACTCCACGGGACATGATCCCCCCAAATCCCTGCATCAGGGGTTGCTTAACGCTGGGCTTTGGGGATTTAGGGGCAGGAGCCAACAGAAAGTTGTAGGCTCGGTGCGTTGGGAAGGTTTTGTGCCAGCTGAATAGGGTCTGGCCTCCTGCTCTCCCATTTTGGAATCTTCCCCCATGGGATTGACGTGAAAATATATAAAAAGGATCTCCTAAAATAAGAGTAGTGAGGTGTGTGGATGCTGTGATGACAGCAGCTATATAAGGAGGCAGCACAGAGTTTTTGAGTGAAAGCATCAAGCTTCTGCTATT
This sequence comes from Burhinus oedicnemus, assembly GCA_008921705.1. NCBI lineage: Eukaryota > Metazoa > Chordata > Aves > Charadriiformes > Burhinidae > Burhinus > Burhinus oedicnemus. The sequence goes on along the minus strand of VFFE01007535.1, from coordinate 509,633 downwards.
TTCCAACCAGTTCATACTCTCTCTATAAAATGTCATTTCTAGAATTTTTTTTAGACCATTCTAATAGATACGATAAATGTTCTTCTCTTTAGGGCTTGTCAGGAAAAGAGGTGATTGATGCTCTCTTCAGAAGTAGACAAAAATGTACAGTATCTGCCAGTACAATGGATCACAAAAACAATGATCTAAAGCTAATATGTAAGAAACTTTAAAAAAAAAATTTAAAATTCCTACAACAGCAATTTAGGTTTAAGTCATACCTCTTCATGAAAGCCATAGTAAAGACCTTTTGACTTGTAAAATCTGGGAAATAAATAAAGAAAGCAAACCATCTCAAAAAAATGTAGGCAACAGTGTGGTGTAACTACAGTTTGGGGGAAAAATGCTTTTTCTGCATTGTTTCTGAAAATGTACTTATTAAATGAATATTATTTACTAAAAATACTAACATGTTGTAATTGGGAGATTCCCCAGGCCTGAGCCCAGAGGCTGGGAATGGCTCTTCTCTCCCAGATCTGAGCTCAAGCCCAAGATTAAGCTCTTAATGCCTTATTAACAGCAGAGAGTTTTGAGTGTAAAATGATCTGTTCTTTAAATGACATATTAAATTAACTTTCCCTGTGTATTTTCAGATGGAAGTTAAATATTTCCACATAGCTCTAGACAGCAAAAGACAATCAAGGGGGATTAGCTGAACATTTTTTTCTGCATTAAATGAGAACTCCAGAGCCCGAGTGGAGCCGGTGCCGTGCAGGAGTGCTCCAGCTGCTGGGGCTGCAGCCCAGCCCAGAGCGCTGTACTGCGCCCGTTGTCATCCATGCTGTTCTTTCACGTAAATTTTCTACTGAAATCCAGGAGAATTACTTACCTGACGCGCTCTTTTGCTTGGTAGAAGCCACACATAATGAGCATCCTTCTGTTTGTTACATTACGTGTGCTACTCTGGGGATTTCAGCTTTCTGAGACACTATACAATTTTTCAAATGTGTTCTTGCATAACAGCTGACAAAAAACATTAATTGTTATCCTTTCAGCTCTATGGAGGCAACAACAGTAGAAGTTTGTGATTTTTATTTTTTTTTAAACAGAACCTGTCAGAATAACATGATTAAATGTTGCTGTCATATTCCCCAAATCGTGCATACTGTGATCCTCAAGTTTTTTCAACAGTTTTGATGGTACCTTATTTCCATAATAGCGGATAAACAACCATGTAGTACAAGGCTATAATTTCATTGATTGTTCCTGGCAACCTTGTATATCATGACAGCTCCTGCAGCTCGAGTGGTTTGTCACTTGGAGCTCAAGATGCAACTCCTCTGTCTGACACGGGCTCATATTTTACATACAATCCAGTTCTTACATTTCACATCCTCAAAATAAACATATACAGATCATATAGGACTCTGATGCTTCATTTTACCTCACCTGCAGGGGGTCAATAAAGTGCCTCATCAAACATTCTGGGCACCGCAGTGCACCCAAGGGGAGCAGAAGACTCCAGCGTTCCCTCCACTCCCTTCCTACCTTGGCACCCAGCTGGAACTGGGGCATCTTCCTGGGGACCACAAGCAACGTTTGGGACATGGAAAAGCAAAATAACCCCTCTGAAGGGGAGCCTGACCTGCAGCTGGAGAACCTTGGCTGCCGTGCCCATCCTGAGCTGCCTCCGAGGGCTCTGTCTCCCTGTGGGCCAACCAAAGGAGAAGGAGATAGTGTGTGCTTTGCAATTTGGGAGTCTTCATGGAAACCGCCACTACCATACAGGTGTGGAAAATGTAGCCTTTTTGTCTCTTTGATAGATAAATGATCGGCGTCATCCTTTGTAAATGATGCAGCTGTAAGAAATTAGGAAATAACTTCTGGATTAATAGATTTATTGGTGCAATTTGGTTTCACATGGCTAGACTGGCGTGTTTATAAAATATTTATAGAGTTTTCCTTCGCAGTGATGGAACGAGAACCAGTTAAACAATGCTTGGGTCTTCATTAGTGCTATTTCACATGCAGATTTGTTTTCTGTCTCGTCTTGACCCTTCATTAAGTTGGCCCTTGTGATAAATTGGCCCCAATCATTAATTAATAATTACCTCTTCTGTATAAAATCAGATTCCTCAAGTTAGCACTACTGGTTATGAATTTAAGATTATGCATAAACCTGTATGCATTTCTCTGCTCCATATTTAAGTCATTCCGCTATTCATCCAAAACCTCATCAGAACAGATAATAAACCACTTCATGAACAGATGTGCCACTTATTCATCTAGTTCTATAATGATAATGAAGAAAATTTAATCTGGAGTGTCTATGGAAGATGATCTAAAAGACAGATTGGTATGAATAATAAAGACACTACACAAGAATTTAAAAACTGACATGAAAAGGCAATCATTAAGTACTCTACAATGCTGCCTTTGATATAGTCCAATAGTGTATAAAAACAAGCACCTCTTGGGTGTTGGACTCCACAAGGAGCTACTGTTTCTGCAGATGTAAATGCTCTAAATTGCTTTTAGTTTAAAGAAGTATAAAACGTAATTTCTCTTACAGCTGGAAGCAACATCTGACATTGCAAAATGCTGAAAACACGTTGAAGAGAGATTGGAGATTTCAGATACATTCAAGGTGAGTGGGATAACACACATAGCTGAATATTTACCAAAAAAATAAGAAAATGCAGAGACAAGTGGAAATTTGTGAGGCCAACTTGCTCTGAAGAGCCATTTACCTCTCATTAGGTAGATATATATTTATCTGTTTCCTCATATGTGCTGCTATTGATTCCTGTCAATAGAAAAAAATCAGGAATGCAGTACAGGCAGGAGACACTTACTGTGGATGAATATTTGCAAAGCCTTTAGTGGAACTGCATAGCTACATGATTTCTGTTAACAGTCAAAAAGATCATTTAAAATCCCCAAAGTGTCTTTGAAGAAAAAAAGCCATCACATTCAATGTTGGTGAAATGCCCTAGATTGACAACTGTCATCTATTTATCCCCAAAGCAAGAAAAGCACAAACTGTGCGGTACAAGCTCTCCAACTGATATATTAGTAAAAAAAAAAAAAAAAAAAAAGACAGACCCTGCTTGGAGGAGGGGGCATGGAATAGGACATCATCATGATGGCCATGAAGTGGCACTAACTCAGAAGTTTACTCTGGCCACACATTAAACACACGCGGTTCATCATGCGCACGTCAACCAGAGCAGCGGGAAAAATCACCCTTTGCTTCTGTGGAAGACAAATGAGGAGACCTCAGGCAGAGACAGACAGGGGGACACAGGCGCTCACGGCTGCGGGTACAAAGTCATTAGCAAAGCTGCGCAGGAAAAATGAGTCCTGGAATGGGGCTGTTGTCTTTCAGCTGGAGGGAAGTTTACAAAACCATTCATGACAACACCAATGCAGAAAAAAACTTAAGCGTACGGATATGCTCAAGATCCTTGGAACAGCAGAATTACCTGTGTGTTTGACCCCTGCCCAGACCACAGCACGTGCCCTAAGGAGGACCAGGGCTGTCAGCAGCAGGAGCTTGCAGCATCAGCCCATGCCCGTCCCCGCTGCCCGCATCCCCCCCATGGCTCCTCCAGCCTGCCGGTGGGGGAACCCGCCCCGTGGGGGTAAGCAGCCCCCAACAAACCCGATGGCCCATCCTGCCCATGTCTCTCCAGAGTGTTGGCAGCCACCGGGGCTGATGGAGAAGGCATTTCCAGCTGCCTCACCTTGCTGGGTTGGAGGAGGAGGAGAACAAGCTGGCTGTGCTCCCACCGTGCCCGTTGGTGCTCCCTCCGCTCTGCCGCACTGGGACCTGCCCGTGGCCACTACTTTGCCTCTCGGCAAGAACCAGACTTAGAGCTGAATCTCATTAATGCGGGAAAACTGAAAAGGAACTTGGTGTGACTAGATACTCATATCTGGACAAGCGCTACTTTGAATTACTTGCGTGAGCGCACGGGACACTCCTTCCCTGAGGGCCCTGATGCCTGCGTGTCCCCTGGTGCTGTGCCCCCACACGTCCTCGACTGACAGAGCCAAAGTTATTCCCTCTAGAAAGTGACCCTGAGGGGAAACAGCCCCATAACAGTAAATCTCTTTTTTAACAGTTTGTCAACAGAGAAGTACTGTTTTTAGCACCAAAAATATTGCCAGCCTCTTTCAGCATCTGTCACAACAGCAGCAGCTGACACTGCCACAAATTCTGGGTTAAGGAGTCAGGAAATAAAAGAGGATTTGAGAGAGCAATGTGGAAACTGGGTTTCTCTTTTATGTCAGGTCCTTGAATCTGAACCAGCAGGAGCAGCTGAGGGGAAGGATCCAGCCCCTTACACGTGGCTCTGAGTTCGCTATGGAGTTGGGCCCCATGTCTGCAGTAACTGGGGTTTGCTAAGGCAGAGTTTCTTCACCCTTTGTTGCTTCCTTACCAAATTTGGGGTCAAATCCTGGTTGTGAGCTTTCCTTCGGTTTTCCTATTGATTTTGATGGAACTAGGGTTTGTTTTCCTTCACTGAGCTCTTACCTTAGCGGACACATTTCAGATTCAGGGTGTCCCACCTTGGTCTAGCTGTTTACCAAAACGGAGGACACGCAGCCATATCTGTGTGGGCTCAGACTTAGCATGGAGGACCACAAATGAATCAACAGAGCTTAGCTATCAACTTCTGTACACATTTGCTGTGGCAGCACTCAAAGATATCAGTCAAACCAGAGTCCCCTTTGCTGGATACTGTCTGTACCTGTGCCTGTCTCTTGGCCAGGAAAAGACATTGAGGTTCCCGGTCTGCCTCCTGCAGTCCCAGGTTAGTTGTGGTAGCGGTCACTTTTCAACAATGGTTGTCGGGGATCACAGTGGGAGCTTGAGATGGCTTTAAACCCAAGAGAGAGAAAGGTAGGAGAGCCATTACCTGGAACCGCTTGATGCTTCTTGTCCCTGACCCAAGTGCAGCACATTGTCCCCAACCAGGAGCATCTAACTCAACTTTGCTGGAGATGTGGAGAGCCACCAGCGTTTTTTAGTTTCCTCGGTGATCACTGTCAGATCTAAAGCATCAAAATGAAATGAAAATAGCAATGTATCAGAATTAGTTATCTACATTCATATTAATTACATGGCTTCTCTAACATCTACCCTTTCATGGAGTAGATTTTAGTACTTTTTGCTAGATCTCTGCTTTTCAAGGACTAGCACGAATTGGTCAAAAGGGTAAGTATTTAATCTTCTAGTGATAGAGCAGACATTTTAATAGTGAGATTGTTTTATTCTTAGGATACCTTCAATAAAGGATATACATCTTCCCAAGGACGAATAATTACTTGAGCAGCCTACAGCAATTTGTCAATGAGAATGACCCTGAGACTAGTTAAAGTTCATAAGGTGCAACATGAGTCACCATTAGAAAATAACAGAACTATTTCTCTTAGTGACACAAGGTGAAAATTCAATAGCAAATTGGTATGAAATATTATGGCCCAAGCTAAATCAGAGATGAGTAGATGAAGGATTACAGTTGTTGCTCGTTTCGGAAGCAAATGTGAGACTATATATTTTGGGTGCTTGAGAGGAAATTTGGTATCTTTGGTAACATAGATATAAAAGTATGAAGAGCATCCAAATGCTTTGCATTTATTACTGTAGTCATGGAGCTTGAAAAGGCAATGAACAATCCCAGAAAGCATTTTAAGGACTCCACTTTTAAAGAGCTGGTGGCTCAAGAGCAAACAGTCCAGTGGTCCAGCAGCCGTCACAGCACAACACTGCACAGCGCATAGTGCCAGAGCAGAAGCTGTAGGAAATACACGCGAATGCCCAGAATTATACTATGTCTGTTCATCTGCCTGATGGGTACGGTGTGCTGCTGAGCACCGACACTGACTGCTGACGTGGCACAGCTCAGGACACTCTCTCCTGATGCAAGTCCTCAGTAGGCACGGTCTTGGGAGGACACCCCGCTGCTCCATTCCACAGCCTTCCTGCCTGAAAGGCTGACCTACAGCTCCTGCTCTCCTCCACCTCCATGTATCACCCATGGGAAACAGCAGGGATAGGCAAGCGTGCAGCAAGTGACCCCTTTGGGCTTTTTTCCAGCTCCATGCACAGTCCCTGATGTATTGGTGCAGGACAAGGGGCTCTGCTGCAGCATAGTGCTCCCCTTTCCCAAACAGCTGGATAGGGTCTTGCCCAGCTTTCCAGCAGCTCATCCCTTGGCTGGGAGGAGCACCAGGCCACCCAGGGGAGCCCCGGGGAGTGAGTGCAGAGCACCGGCAGATTTTACAGAACTACACTGTGAAACCTGTCTGTGCAGTCACAGAGCAAGGGAATATGGCCACTGATCAAATATGTACTCTGATGGATTACACACAATCTTAAATATTATAGGAGAACGTATTTCATGTAGACGGGCAACTTTAAGCACGACACAGCAGACATTTTTCTTACAATATTAACAATTTACCATCTGAACTTTATCTTCTCCTTGGATAATAACCACTAGGCACTGGGTAAAGGAACAATTGATTTAAGATCTCAATCAAAAGAAAGCATTCCTCTTATCTGTATAGCCAAGCAATGAAGTAAGAGTCATCTGGGGTTATTGTACATTTGTCAGTCCATTAAAAACGTAGACTCAAGATCTATATATGGAACATAAGACATTTGCGGAAATGACTCTTGCAAAAATCTTTAGTGGTTAAGAGCTTGCAATCCTATGCCTTTCCCTTGATTTCCACAATGTTTACTAAAAAGGACAAGGGGAAAAAAAAATTTCTATACCTCCTATACTCAAACTTTCTTCACTCCTTCCACATGCTTTTGCTACTCTGGCAAGGAGCGATACGGCACACAAGGTAGTCTTCCCTCTGTCCCTCTGCAGGTAGTCAGGACATCCTCACCCACTTTAGTGCAAGTGCAGGGAACTTCTTCTATGGGTTTGGAAATAAGACCACAGCACCTTAGTAGCAATTGGAGTTGTGTTATTTTGTAGTCTGAAATATTTGCGACTGTGAATTTATCAGTGACCTATTCCTGACAAAGCACAGTAGTCCAACGTACTGGGCAATCCACTTGCAAACAAAACCGGAGGAGTGTTTGACGTGGCTCTTTTCAATCCTACTCATCTGCTGGAGGTGGAGGAGGAATTCATCACAACGTGACAAATGAGAAAAGCACATCGGGCTTATATTGTATGCCCAACGCTGAGTGTGAATGCAGTGTGAAATGCACAAACTAATGATGAATGACTGATTTCAAACAAGACCAATTTCGTAATGATTTTTCCCCACATTCTGCCATCTCTTGTAGAGTATATACTGATGTGAGGCAGAAATGTCAAATCCAAACTATTCTGAGTTTTAAATCACAGTATGTTCATTGACAAAATGAAATAGCAAAAATCTGTTTTTCTTCCTAAACTTATTTCTAGCAATTATTTTAAGACACACCTTACAATCTGTGCACCCTCAACCGATCTTACATAGGATTTCCAAAGGAAGACCCTTTCTACCCAAGGTTTGCTCTACTGTCAATGGATGATGCACTGTTATCAATCAAATTGGCATTATTACTGGTCTAGGCCAACAGTTACAAGAGCAAACATTGATTCCAGATGCTTTAGCACGGCAATATATATGCCATATTAAATACGGTAAGTCCTGCTAAAACACTAACTACCTTCTTCAAAAGCTACCTTGAGTGGGAAAACAGCTATGCTTAGTCGGCAAATGCACTGGTGTACCAATAAATTCAGCGAATGTTAAGAATTTCTTTAAATAACTTAAGAATGACATAAAACCACAAAATAACCATTAAAAGAAAAGATCATGTTGTGCTTCAGTCTGCACAGAGCTTACCAGCAAGACACCCTGTGCATGTCTTGGACTGCAAAGCTAAAGCTGCAGTGCTAAAATGGATGAAACCAAGCCCACAACCTTCATTACATTGGGTTTAACTTCGACCAAGCTTGTGCTGCCACAAAACAGCCCTAGAGGCAGACGCCCACCATACACACACAGAGTTCCTTACCTCCCCCTGGGCACGTGGAAGCTTTTGCTGCCCCCATCACCCCACGGATGCTGAAGTCTCCTAACCGGGGAAGGGCATGTCCACCCCGGTGCTCTCTCCCTTTTTTGCACAGTCTCCATGCTAGTGGACAAAGGGGCCCCGCCGAAGTCTTCTCCTTCTTCCCTAGATGCAGCTCAAGGAGAAATGAGGGTGATGGTCACAGATGCCATCAACACCAACCGATTGCACAGGCCTCGGCGTGTGACACGCTTGCCCAAACCACACCAAACTTTGGGCAGGTCTCCTGCACGGCAGAGAGCGAGGTGGCTAAGGAGTCTGGTGCAAGTTGTGTTTATTTTTAATATGACTGTTCTGCAAAGATAATTGTGTCAAGCTGAATGCACGTTGCACTGGTTACATTTCTATTCTAGTTACCATGGTTGCTAATACTGAAAGAACTGCCTGAGAAAGGAAGAGAATTATTCTCCCCATGCTGGGAAATGTCTCCCTGGCTCATTCCTGCCCACATAGTGCAGCAATGCTGCTGATCTCCACTTCAGATGTAAAAGCTTGAGGAGATCTGCCTAGCTGGGTCTGGCAGATGGAGCTCGGTCTCTTGTGGTTTATCACTGCACTGGCAGAACAAACTCCTCACCTCTGCTTTGGTTTTATGTGGGGAGAAATCTCTCTTACTATAGCTGCCAGTAGGCATTTGTGGGAGAAAAGCAAAGAGCACTTGCCTCTCAGAGACTGTTCTGGTGTATTTGATCTGAGCCAGTAGCAGCATGCAGTACCAGGTGGACAAGAACAAGGCAAAAGCCTAGAAGAGCAAACCAAGCGCAGACTCAATCCATGCTCTCTGAAGCACAATGCTCTTCTATGATAAGCAAATAACTCTCCAAGATTAAAAAAAAAAAAAGAAAGTGGACAGAGAGAGAACAGGCATTCCCAAATACGATGGATTTGAGCATAATAAAGTGTGCTGTTTAATAGCATGAGCCTTTGCCTTAGTCCTGTTGCTAAGCAGGGGTAGCTCGGCAGCACCATCTCCCTTCCCAGCAGTAGTTTCAGCCGTGCCTACAGCCGAGCACGCTGCATGGGTGCTGTGTGCCAGGAGGTACCGCTGTGCCAGGGCCCCCCAGCCATCGTCACTGTGGGTCCCATCTCCCCAGTGCTACGATCTGCCCACGGGATGGACCTGCTCCACCACCACTTGCAGCAGGCACCATGACAGCATATATGAGATCCCTCTGCCAATCCCCTTCAGTATTCTCCGTAGTTCAGAGCAATAAAAAAATATTGAATCAGTATGAATTTGAAAAGTCTTTTGACTCCAGGTCTGTTGCAAATCCTCCAGCAGGGTGATTTCCCTCTGGCTCTCTACCTCCCTACGTCCACATGATGATTCCCTACGTATAAAGAACTAAAACAAAATGTCACACCAAAAAATACCTGAACTCTGTGGAGTTCAAATTCACAATGAATTATGCATTATCAATCAGGCAAAACAATTAGCCAAATCACTAACTCTCTAAAATTGTTTCAGAGTCAAAGGGACCTTGGTTCAATTTACCTTCATTTAGGAGACTCAAAATAGGGTTTAGTCCCAGTTTAGCTAAATTCACACCTGTATTCACTGGCATTCACTTCTCTGAGCATTTCCATAAAGATGTTTCCCTTTGTCCAAAGGGTGCTACCCAGCAAGTATAACCCATAAGTTCTCACCATCAGCACCACTTTCTCCTTTCTACTAGTTTGAGTGAAGCCTCTGAGCGGAAGGCTGCCGTGGGAAGCCTCGCTCTTCATGGCTGGTGGGGGACTGCGCGCGGGTCAGCACAATGAAGATGCCCTGCTGAGAAGCGGAGGAGCCGGTGCCCTCGTCCTGCCGGGGAGATGCACCACCAGGAGACGGCGGGTGCTGCAGGCAGAGGCTCGCGTGGAGGTTCTGCTGCACGTCGCCTGGAGCAGGCTCCCAGCAGCTTTTACTGAGTCACTGTTAAGTGACAGGAATGGAACAAGGGACCAGGAACTGAGTAAGTCACCAAAACAAATAAATGTTTATTGCCCACCTCATCGTGTGGTGAAACACTCCATGTTCCTCCATGAGAATTTTTAATTCTATTGCTAGCATTTCAAAGAAGATTTGTAGATATATCAAGGAAAAAATATTTCCACTGAAATAGATTTTTCCTGTTTTCATAAAAAGTGTTTTGACCAGCTCTTCCTAGGCACCTTGGCAGGCCATTCCCTGCTGTAATTCTTAGACCTAATTATTTAAATGCCTAAGCAACCATTTGGAAACCACTGCTCTGCAAGCACTGTTATTTGCCCTCTATTTTCTGGTACACGGCTGACCAGAAGGCATCATTGCATGTGGTAAGCTGCAAGCACACCTGTGTTTAGATATTTAAATCCTGCTGTCACAAAATAATAAATTAGTAAAGGTTTCAAAATATATCCAAGGCAAGACACTATCATACGTCTGTGCTACTCTTTGAGCCTCTGCAATGAATGCTTCTTAATAGTCCTGTCCATCTGTCCCCAGGCTTCACATTCTTATTCTATTTTTTTACTGAAACTGTTAATGAAAAAATAATATATGTTTACATTCCATAGTGTCACAAGGTGCTTCAGGAGCGCAGATCGCCTCTGATCAGACCCTGTAGTCCTGCAGCACATCACTGGATACATGGCGGGTTTGGCTGGGAAGTATTTTGTCCCTGTGCTCTTGAGAGGTCAGTTGAGACTTCACAGTGGTTCCTTCTGGCTTCTGAGTCTGCCAACAGAAAGAAAAAGCAATAAAAATACTTGGATCATTGACATCTCAGTGAAAAAGAGTTGTGGAATTAAGGCTCACCTGGCTTTACTGTTTCCTGCTAAATGAGTATCTGGTTTATTGCAACCTATTCATAAAGTTATCCATCATTCCTCACAAAATTTGGCACGAATTCATGTGAAAAGTCATTACAATATTCACCTTTCATTATTCTCCCGTCTTTATGCCCATTCAACCCAGAAGCAGAAATAATACCATGTGACGTCAGTGCTAACGAACAAGCAACATCATGGGATGAGGCGGCCACAGCCGCAGCCAACACGGGGGGACACATGCCAGCAGGTCTGGGCGAAGGTAAGGACACGAGGCAACGTCTCGTGTGTACACATAATCCGCTCTGTCTCAATTACACAGTTCACAGGCAGCTAATAGCCCAGTAACGACACGCTGAAAAGAACTGGTGAGTACTTAGAGACTGCTACACCAGCAGAATATCAAGGTGGAGCAGGGAGCTGCCGGCCGTGCAAGGGCTGAGACTCCGCTGGAGGGTTTTGTCCCCAGCCATTTTCGGTCAGAAATGCTCCCTGCTGATGTCACTTATGAAAATCCCAAGAATGGTAGAAATACATGGGGACAATTTCCTCCCTCCCAGCATGAGCAGAGCTGGGAGCGCCGAATCCTGCAGACTCAAGCCTGCCCTGGAGGTAGAGCATCCTCCGAGCCACCTGCCAGTGTTTTTAGACCTGCTTGTTTTATTATTATTTTTAAGCTTGGACAGAGGCTCCTTTTTAGACAGCAGCGCTCCCTGGCCAGATCTGGGGAGAAAAGAGACATTGACATCTCTCTTCAGACATTTCGAGATATAAAAAGCAAGTTAGGAATAGTATGAAATTCCACTGGCAATGTGCATAATGTGTGCAAGAAGCACGGGAGAATGGAGGGCACTTGAGAGCCAGGTCACAGAAAGTGCTCCACGTGCAGCATTTCTCATGAGGAGATCAAATAGTGTTTTAGTAAGGACTTATAAATATTAATACAGCACCTGTTTCAATTACTTTCACCTGCAGGAGCAGTCATGCTCGGTGTGCATGGTGACACAGAAAGGGAGCAGTTCGTGACAAGTCTCCCATGCTTACTTTCATGCTCTTTTGTAGGATTGCATGGGATTCTTTTTTAATTGGCACTCTGGGGTAAAAGCAAAGGTAATCTAATCGCAGGCTGAAGAAGGTAAAGCTTCATAATTTAATAGATGCGTACCACATCCTCAAAAGAGGAGAAGAAGGGTTCGGTGGGTACCAGAACTGAAGAAGGGCATCTCAGGAAGGGATGCAGGTCTGGAGTACATATACCTGTATCTAAAAGTGCCTTTGGCTACTTGAATTATTCAGAATTGCCAGCATATTAACTTGCTGTAAGTACCCTCCTACATAGAGGAAAATGCAGCACATAGTAAATTTTGTTCAGTGTCAATATAGAATGTATTGCTGCCTTCATACCCCATGAGACACGGCTTTGTTACTGGTCGGGGACTGCACAGAGAGGCTAGCCAGGCTAAAGCTCTTTACAAACGCTACTTTTCTGTAGTAGAGAAATTACATTTTTGGGTAAAGGGCAATCGATTCAGTTCTGCCCACCTGAAAATTTACAATGCTTGAAAGCGAGCTACTATATTTCACCTGATCCTGGAACCTTCCTTCACACGCCGTCCAAATTGAATTCTGCCACAGAATGTGCAATCAGCTGGGACTGCCCGAGCTCCGCCGAGCAGCGTCCTGCCCCGCGGGGTGAGCCACCGTCCTGTCCCTCCTACCCAGCACAGTCCCGCGCACCCTGCTGGAGTTCCGATGCTAATAAATAATGATGACACAGCTCAGGAGTTTAAAACACAAGGGGAAGAAATCGAGAATAGCCACAAAACATTTACTGTCAAATAAGCTCTAAGTGCTTTTATAACTTACGTCATGAGATACCGCCATGATACAGTGATAAACACGTCCAACCATTAAAATACTATGTATTTGCTTTTTAAGTCACCTCCAAGTACTTCAGTGCAGAAAACTTTTATATGGTATCATTGTTCTGTACCACATACGCGCGCCTGCACCCCCCGAGTGCTTCTGCACCCACAGCAGAAGCCGCGCGGTGGTACCGGCCTCTCGCAGATGAGGAGCGGAGTCGCACGAAGAGGCTTGCCAAGGTCACAGGACAGGCCGAGCAGAATGGAAACTTGCTCCAGCATCCCCTGACTCCAGCAGAAACCCAGATTTGCTGGACCCTATTTCATCGTGAAGATGCCAGAGCTTTGTAATGAGGCACCAGGCGAGCGTTTCAGAATAACTCAAGTCAGGGAGGGAGGAAAGAATATGCTGTAGGAAACAGGCTTCTGGATGATAACCTGACATTAGTTGATGTTCTATATTATCCCTGCTTTTTCTCTCTCCCGTTTCTCTATCCCTCTTTTTCATCAAGGACTCACATGCACCAGGGTGATTTAGAACACAGTGGTTTAGGTATTTCAGTGCTTCAGTCTATTACGTGGATGTCTTGGGACCAAAATCCAGATGTTCTCATTCCCCTCTTCCCCTTTTTGTTTCTGCCTTCCTGTTTTAGCCAGATGGACCTTAGCTATTCCTTGAAGCTATATTCAGTTTCTGATGTATTTTCCATGAGCTAAGGGGGAACTTCTTTTTTTCTTCCATCAGCAATTTTCTACAGTAAATAAGAAAAGGAAATGGAAAACCTCGTAGGAAGTCCCAGGCTGCTGAGGCTTTTTAAATGGGCTCAGAGCTCAGGCACGAGGCAGATGATTAATCACAAAACAGACATGTTGAGCCAGTGCAGAAGATGACATTTCAGGGCTAACACAAGGAAGAAGGATTAATTGAGTGAAGGGACTAGGAAGAAGAGAAGCCTGAGCATGAACCAAAAGGTACAGCAGTCAGGATGTGACAGCGCTGAGGAAACTACGCAACAAAATTAAGTGTGCCCATGGAAAATATTTCCTTTGGATGAACACTGTGATCTCATTCTAATGTGCTGGTGAGAAATTGTAGATGATTAATTGGATCATTTCCATATCCTGCTCCTAAGTGAGGTACTCAAAGGAAAGTGCGTTTCTGTTGCTGCCTGACCTACAAACACAGGGTGTCAGCCACTCCACAGAAGCTTCTAGATGAAAAAGCACGGAGTGATGAGCAGCACATATTAAAGAGACAGGCAAAACAGGTAATAGCCCCTGTGGCCCCTGAAATATATCCCATTCCTCAGGTTAACACTTTAAAAATGTATTGCATGGAAACATACCCCTTATTTAACAAAAATAAATAACTGAAGTCAAATAACAGGTTGCTGTCGACAGAAAGCAGCGCTTGCCAAATATAATGATGCCTTTTCACGCAGTGTTAGTGCTCCAGAATGGTTAATCTTTGCTCAATGATCCTTTTGCCCTAAAAATACTTAAGATAGATTGCAGTGCTTTCTCCACCGGGAAACCTACACGTAATACTACAGCCATCAGAACCCAGACTCAAATCTCTTTGTCATTTCTCCCTTTTCATTTGCCTACAAGCGCTGCAAGGTAGAGCCAAAAAAAGAAAACAAGGAACAGAAAAGCTTCTGCTGCCTGGGGCGCACCCTCGCTCCTCATGGACCGTGCAGTTCTGCTCGCCGAACAGCTGGTTCCTTCTTCATGCTTCATTTACGCCTGATTACCAAGGGTGTACCTCCTTGTATAACTTCAGCCCCAAACATTTTGTTTTCTTGGGGCTGGAAGCTGGCTCTCATAGCACCTAAAAGCTGATTTCTGCGTTCTGTGCTTCTACGTGAGTATATTACTCATGTATAAGCAAAAGGAGGGGCTTATTCCTATCTAAAACCGGGCAGGTGAGCAAATGTTTCATATTGGGCACGGAGACAAGCCATCAGTGGGATTTTATCTGGTGCTAGAAAATCTGGAGTGTGCTTAAATAGCCACTGAATTGTGTGGTCTCGGAGTACAAAGTATAGCTTCTGTCTCGTGGAGGTTTGTCGATTCTCTGAGCTGCTCAGGGAAGAATCAGCTTCTCCGAGACCTGGAGATCTGGACTGAGAAGGTGTGATTTCAACTTATGTGTCATTCTGAAAACCTGCCCATCAATCCATGACTTCCTTTCTGTTTCTCAGCATCGCTAACTTGTTCTGAAGCTGCCATTGATTTACTGCTCAATTTCTGAGGGTTTGAAGAGTTCTTCCCCAGCATAAATGCTACTTATTTGAAGTAGAAATTGAATCTGATGGGAAAACTTCTTTTAATTTGCAAAAACAGAGAAGGTTAAAAGGGGCAGAGAAAAAACAACCTCCTGAAACCTCTGATTGGCAATTTTTGTCATAGCAATGGTACAATAGCAGTTCCTGTACTGATTTAAAGAAAAAACCCAAAACCACAACACCTTTCCAACCCTTGCAGCACTGAGACGTGTTGAAAGAACCTCCCAAAGCCCTCCCAGCGCAGAGCACTGTCGTCTGGCTCAGGAGGTTCACAAGGCACCTGCTGATACACGAGGGTAGGGCTCGCTCGTGGTCTGGTGTGAGGTTTGGTACCATGTATTTGCAGTGCATGGTGCAAAATGAACTGACTCTGACCTTTGAGGTGACATTACCGACGGCGATTTTAAAATGCTTTACAGATACGAACAGAGTAAACCTTAACACCTTTTTGCTCTCCCATATGTGATCTGAGGCAGCTGAGTACTCACCTTCCAAACACGATGGGGGAGAGGGAAAGGCCCCATGTCCTGCTCCCAGACACCTCCAGTGAGATGGAGCAGGTTGCAGATCTCCAGATCTGTGACCTTGAGTCGTACTTTGACCCATCAACCCAAACCAGTGCTCTGCATCTTCCCCAGTGTTTCCAAACCAGCTTACCCTCTCTTCCATCTGTTGCCACTACTGCACTGCCGTACGCTCATATTTTCGGTGAAGATGGAGCCGGCTTGCAGAACAAATTCCACCGTTACCATGCGAAGTAGCACTTTTATCAAAATATAGTAACGAACCAGTTCTGAAATGAATTAATGTGGTTCTCATCTGAAGTGTGCAGAGACACCTTACTGTGTCATTTTCCACTAAATGCACAGTATTTCTCTTTGCTGAATTTATCTGCCATTTACCCATGTCTGTACATTTGCATTCTTTGTTGTTGCATTATGTTTGTAATGAATTCTCATTTGTACATTGTAGAGAAATCTTTCAGTCATCACACAAATGCTGCTGCTTCTTTCCTCATCCAGTAACTCAGAAGCAGAGACTATAATTTTCAAGCGCGAAGGAAAACGATGGTTTTGAAGATTGTGTTCCGTGCAGAATAATTCAAAGTACGTCACATTTCTTCCACTGTGGGATCCTTGATCACTGGTTTCTTCTTTCTGTTAATAAGCCGTTACCAGTAACACTGAAATTTAGATTCCTGGGTGAGCGTTACAAACCTAGAAGGGCAATACCTTGAACCACGTTTCCTTGGAGTTCCCCACTGCCTGCCATTCCCAGAGGAGAAGGACGTTGCCATTGCACCTCTCTGCCCGGGAGGGTGCCCTGCCTCTGCCCGAGGCAAAGGCACAGGGGGACTGCTTGAAAAACAGGTGACTGGTACAGGAGGGGCTGGGGCAAGTTAACACGAGGTGCGCTAGCCATGTAGGAGACGCAGCAGCGGGGACAGGGCTGGCAGTTGGTGAGCAGTTCTGTCCCCTGCTGTGCTGCATATTGTGATGGCTCACTGTTCTGGAGCTAAAATTGCTGTTTTGGATACCGTTAGCTTCCATAGTTGACGACAGGACTAATTATGAATAACAGACTGTACTGTTCTTTTATCACAGGTTTTTGATTAACATGAGACATTGTCTTTGGATATTTCCTGTGCCAAATTATCCTTTCAATTTCTGAAGCCTACATCCCGAGTATTTACAACTGGTTGTTCTTGTTGAAGGAGAACAGCAAGAAAAGGACAAAAAATGAAATTTAGCCTGCCTTCAACTCCTGCCCAACACCCCTGCTGGCATTATTCAAGTCCTGTCGGTACCTACAGTGGGAAGTGAAAAATCTTACTAAATACTTGATTTTTTTATTACAGCTGTTCACCTTTGAGGTCAAAGCAGGGCTCTGACCTTCACAACATATGACTGAATGCTAAAGCAAGACATGCTTTAAGTCAAACAAATAACGTGTAAATCCGCTGCAGCCTGGGAGAGGCATGCCTGCACATCGGAGGACAGAGGGGATGGCAAGGGGAAGAACAGGTTACAAAGAGGGTTTTCCCAAAACGCAGCACACGAGCCTGTCCTGCTGCTGCCAGTTCTGCAGCAAAACCAAGCCAGGACGTGGCTTCTGGGAGACCTTGAGCAGGGTCTGAGCAGCCGAAAACCGCTCTCACACCGCCTGCTCCTCTGGCCCCTGGGCTTGTCCAACCCCGGGTGGTGGCTGCCTCTCTGCCCCACCTCGGACCCATGGCTGCGGGGACGCCCACCATGCACCCCATCATAGAACAGAATCATAGAATCGTTTAGGTTGGAACAGACCTTTAAGATCATCTAGTCCAACCATTGACCCTACTCTACCAGGTCTGCCACTAAACCATGTCTCTAAGCACCACATCTACACGACTTTTAAGCACATCTAGAGATGGTGACTCAACCACCTCCCTGGGCGGCCCGTTCCAATCTTTGATAACTCTTTCAGTGAAAATTTTTTTCCTAATGTCCAGCCTAAACTTACTCTGGCGCAACTTGAACCCATTTCCTCTTGTCCTATCGCTAGTTCCTTGGGAGAAGAGACCAGCGCCCGTCTCACTACAACGTCCTTTCAGGGAGTTGTAGAGAGCAATAAGGTCTCCCCTCAACCTTCTCTTCTCCAGACTAAACAATCCTAATTCCTTCAGCCGCTCTTCATAAGACATGTTCTCCAGACCCCACACCCTGCCATGAAAGCAGCCTTCTGTCAGCCTTCACTGCTCCAGAGGGCTGAAAGTAGGTTAGATTAAATCTGGTGGACCAGATTTTGGTCACCTTAAAAACAACAACACCCCCCCTCCCCTTTTCCCTCACAGCCCTCCCACACACACATCTGCCACACTTAAACTGGAAAACTAAATCACTTTTCCACTCAGCTGGCAGGAGTCAGCCGATAACTCATGAGAACAAGGGTGTTTTAAAACAAATTAACCCCTTCAGTGAAGCGGCTGAGCGCGGGGGCAGGGAGGGCTGGAGGGTCTGCTCGGTGGCCGGGTGGGTGCCCACCACTGGGGCAGCGGTGGAAGGGTGGGCTGCGAGGGCAGTGGGAGTCCAGGACAAGACAAAGAGCATAGTCCGGGGGGAGCAGAGGCTTTGGCAAGAAGCAGAGCAGGGTGACGGGGCCGAGCGGCTGCTGCGACACTTCCACCTGCCCAGCCTGGCCCCAGGGACGTCCCCGCTGCGTGTGGGGGTGCTGGGCCAGAACTGGGAGGGCAAGGAAGGGGCGGGAGACAGGCAGGTCCTTCACCTTGTTGTCATTCTCAGTTCCCTCACTCCAAAAAAAAAAAAAAAAAAGCTAAAGCTTACCATTTTGTAGTGTATTTTGTGGCAATAGATTAAAGGTCTTGCAGGGAACTATAAATACTAATTATTCTCAACACAAGTGATGCTTTCTCTGTCATTTAGAAATACAGGGCTACAGTGCTCACTATAAACGCCTTGACTTTATCTGTAATTCAGACATCCAAGTGTCATCCGATGCACGTGGACTGTCCGTCCCATTTGAAATGAGGTGTCCCCTGTCACATGCTAGATGAGCCTTTTATCCTTCTGGAGATGCACCTAAACGCAAGCTCACGTGTCACTTCTCGCTTGAGCTGGCATTTAAGTGCATTTCCAGGAAGATAACGCTCCCTTACCGAAATTAAAGTTATTCTATCTTATTTAATTAATTAAGCGATTTTGCTGACCTCCCCTCGGCATTGTATTTCCACTTACCTTGTGCTTCATTAAACTTGCATGAAGCTATCCAGCCGCCAGTGGCTTGCACTCAGGTTGCCAGGAACTAATCTGACAACAGATTGGAAATCACCATGTAAAATAATAAGCAGCTTTTACTGGAGTTATGGAAAAACCTACGTCATTTAAGGTGGTGCAATTAGCAGGGAAGCAGCTGAGGTCCTAATAGTGAGAGAGAGAAGATGACAGACAGAAACAGAGTTAAATCTGCTCGGGAGAGAAATGGGCTGGTGACAGCTCTGGGGCTGGGTGGAAGGGGAAGAAATCGAGCGAGCACAGACGCAGGCGAGGAGAACTGCGGCACGACCACAGGAGGTTTTACTACTGCACTTTTTTTTTAGTCTCTATACTGAATTGCAATCTAGAGAGCATAAAACACTTATAGAAGCCCTCTGCCTCCACAATAAAACACGGCCTTTTGCAAGTGTCCCCATACAAATTTGATTCCTGTCACCAACATCCAGCTGAAATTGTTACCTGAATAAAATCATACCAATGAGCACAGCCCATGCCTGCTAGGCACGCCCACGCCTGTGGAACAAGGACACGAAGAATTTGTCAAAGCACTTGCTCCATTAACACAGTCGGTTGTGTCTGGCGAATGTTCTCCTGTAGACCTGGCCTTTACCTGGAACGGCGACGTTGGGGTAATTTCTAATCCGTGGGTTCGCTGCAGGTGCTCTCTTGGGGATTAGGGAAATGATGGGAAATGTGGGACACTGAGTAACAGCTAGTGCACTCTCTGTTCACCATTCACTTTTGCAAAAAAAACGTTTTATTATTGGGCAATATCAGCTCAGTAAGTGGGGACTAATGTGACGAAGGTTTAGCTTTGACAAGCCTCTCGCATCTCTAATATCTCTCTCGCAGTATTTTTTGGAAAAAATATTTTCTGGTTTGGAGTGACTTTACATTTTAGAAATTGTTGCTCACTTCTGGTGTAAAGAAGTTCCAAGGACAAACCCAGACAAAATTACAGTGTGATAACATCTGAATGTGATGCTCTGATGGAGAACTCAAATTGGTAATGCTGAATACTGTTTCAGGAAATTTTTTAGAATTTAAATTTTTCAACCCAACCGAGTGAGAAAAGATTTGACATCTCAAAAACGTCCTGCCCATCTCTCCCACCCACAGCCCAGTGTTGCTTCCAGGAATCTCTATAGGTTTATTTTTAGCTACCCGTTTTCACATAAGATTCAAGTCCAAAGCGTTCCAGCTCACTCGCGTTTTAACAAAACATGTTTAGCATTCAGCGCTGAACCGGAGGGCACAGAACAGCAGGCGTTTAAACAGATCTCTCTGCAAAGCTTTCTAGCAGAAGGTGGCTTGCCCTGAGTCAGCCTGGTTGCATTTTTAGAAGTTTAAACCAGGTATCGCTCCCTCAAAGACACCGACTGGTAGAAATGGCTTAGGGAACGAGGCTACAGCCATCCTGGGTGAAAACCTGGTTCATGTGAAATCCAAGGAAACCCCCCAAACCCAGTGATTTTAACTTGCCTGGACTTTTGTTCTTCACATTAGTATAAGAATATTAACTTCAACATGTAGACATGAATAATAAAAATAGAGATGCCTTTTTTAAGCCCTCCCTTAGAGCATTTTAAATGATGAAACAGGCATACAGGCAAATACTCCCTAGTGTACGTGCACCCAGCAAAACACGACAGAGGATCGGCAATCAGGGCAAGAACAAATCAGTACAAAATTATCATCACTAACAGAAATGCAAGCATGCCGACCAGAAACAAATAGTGCCAGGAATGCAGAACAATAAAACAAGTCTAACCCTGTTGCTGTTGAACCGGGGGATTAAATTCACACTGATTGCAATGCGACAGGACCGCGCCTTCAGAGAAGTGGCCCAAAGTGGCCGTCAATGGATGCACACCTGGAAAACCTGCTGCATCCCTCAAATACACATAAAGACTTGAAGGATAAAAACAAAATTAAGAAAAATATACAAATGTCGATATGTGACTGAGGTGCTGCCCCATACGTGATACCTTACGTACATCGGGCAGTATTTGGCTAGAGATTTGATCTTTTCCTTTGATCTAAATATAGCCAGGAGCAGCCTCAGAGTACCTCTTGTTGCATCAGCTAACTTGGGTTGTTTATTCAAAACACATAACAGTCAGTGGCGTTTCTTTTCATTTAGCATTAATCATGGCACACAGCATACTTTATGTGGCACCACGTTCCCCTGCACAGCATACTTCATATTCATAATATTCCTCAGTTATTGCAAATCAGTAAGATTCAAGCTCTGTTATTCACAGTTGTGGAGATATCAGCAAACATCAGAGTGCTTGAGAGACCAATCAGGACACTGCGATTTTCAAGAAGGGAACCAGTGTTTAACGCTACACCTGGAAAAAGTGCTTTTTGCAAAGGAAAAACTCCCCGTAAGTGTAGCCATCAGCTCCCGGGCAGATCTCCATCCTTGCCACAACAGTTGAACTCAAGCATTTTGTGAGTTGCTGCTGTCAGTGCTCAAAGACACACTCTCCACATTGATGAGAAATGCCACACTTCTGAGATGCATTTATCTGCAATCAGGTGCCCACCAAAGCCTCTCTGTCACTCCCCTCCTCAGCTGGACAGGGGAGAGAAAACATAACTAACGGCTCCTGGGTTGAGATAAGGACGAGGAGATCACTCAGCAATTACCATCACGGGCAAGACAGGCTCAACTTGGGGAAAATAAATTTAGTTTATTACCAATCCAATCAGAGTAAGGTAATGAGAAATTAAGAACTAAATCTTAAAATACCTTCACACCACCCCTCCCTTCTTCCCAGGCTCAACTTCACTCCCTGTTTCTCTACCTCCTTCCCCCAAGCAGCACAGGGGTACAGGGAAGAGGGCTTGTGATCAGTCCATCACATGTTGTCTCTTCCTCCTCAGGGAAGGACTCCTCACACTCTCCCCCTGCTCCAGCGTGTGGTCCCTCCCATGGGAAACAATTCTCCATGAACTGCTCCAGCGTGGGTCCTTTCCACAGGGCGCAGTCCTTCAGGACCAGACTGCTCCAGTGCAGGTCCCCCACAAGGTCACAAGTCCTGCCAGCAAACCTACTCTGGCATGGGCTCCTCTATCTCTGTGGGTTCACAGGTCCTGCCAGGAGCCTGCTCCAGCATGGGCTCTCCACAGGGTCACAGCCTCCTTTGGGCATCCACCTGCCCCAGTGTGGCGTCCTCCATGGGCTGCAGGTGGATATCTGCTCCACAGTGGACCTCCATGGGCTGCAGGGGGACAGTGTGCCTCACCATGGTCTTCACCATGGGCTGTGGGGGAATCTCTGCTCCATTGCCTGGAGCATCTCCTCCCCCTCCTTCTTCACTGACCTTCTACATAGCTGTTTCTCTCACTCCTCTCTCCTGGTTGCTGTCGCACAGGGCTTTTTCCCCCCTTCTTAACTATGTTATCGCAGAGGCATTACCACCGTTGCTGATGGGCTTGGCCTTGGCCAGTGGTGGGTATGCCTTGGTGCCAGGTGGCATTGGCTGTATTGGACATGGGGGAAGCTTCTGGCATCCTCTCACAGAAGTCACCCCTGTAGCCTGCTACCAAAGCCTTGCCACACAAACCCAGTGCAGGTGACTGTACCCCATTCAGCTACCTCTGAGCATTCTTCTAGGGGAATCAGGTCCTGCTCAAGCCACCTCTGGCTGCGTATTCTCTGCTTAAACTCTATCATAACCCGTAGGGGTTTTTTAAATTAAGTTTACGCAAGAACTGAGACCCCACATGAACATCTGTGATGGTATTTGTGGTATTTCTGATGCTTAGAGTGGGAAGCATTGCTGTAAAGCCAAAGCACCCAAGGTGGCAAGCGTTGTAGTGCTGCTGGCAACCACTGCAGCCATGGATGCCTCTGCACTGCAAAGCCATACATGAGGGTGGAAGAGGATTGATTCGGTGCACATCATGCAACAGAGGGATGATAATCCAGTGCGTTATTCAGCAGAGCCTGTGATGGCTTTCCGTTTAATCTATGGGAAAATTGGATTTATGGTATAGGAGTAAGAGCTATCTGAACATGGCCCATAAAACTGGAAGAATCATATTTTTCTCTTCAGCAAGCAACTTTTAACAGCTCTGCTGGGTGCTTATTTGCAGTCACAAGGCAAAAATTTTCTCTTTGCTGTTTACGACCCTTTTACTCATTTCTGTGACAGAGGGGGGTGGTTTGGAGTACGGTGCCAGTGATGCTCTAGTTACTGGGTGTTATTTGCTCCAGGGACTCTTTTGATATGTAGTCCTCTGCTGTACTAATGTTCCCATTAGTCTTGATTGCCTCTGCAGGGGGTGGTAAAGACTTCTGTAACAAAGTGCCTAGGAAAATCCTTCTTGAGCCTTTGATATTTTCTTTGTAACGTTTTCCTCATCTTTCACAAGATACCAGTTTGACTTTGAAGTTATTTCCAGTTCAGTTGTTGTCATTACTTTATATTCCTACCGGGTAGTTGGATGTTTCTTATGGGGAAGTGAGGATCCACCAAACAGTTTCCCTTTCTGTGTTCCTCGTATGGTCCTGATCTCTTGAGTAAAGCCTCCAGTTATTGAAAGCGCACAGTCTAAAACCACAAGGTATTAAAATGCAGGCATCAAAGGCGATGAGGTATTGCTCAAAATCGCTGCAAGGAAAAATGAAGAACAAAAATATATATGTGGAAAATCATATACATAAAACATACCAGTGAGAAAATGGCTGGGGACAAAAGCTGTTTTAACAGCCGTAAAGCATAGTGGAAGGTCAAATTAAAAAAAAATTAAACATTGAATATCGGCCTAAGATATTCAGGAGTCCGGGTGTTTCTTCATATCATGGAAGTGTGGTGGGTTTAGGAGGCTGAGCTGAAATAAATAGAGGTTTCCTGGTGAAATTTCATAACATTCCTGTTCACGGATACTGAAAATAATCAAAAGATTTTTTTTTTTTTTTCCTTCTGGGAAGAAATGTAGGAGTTGAAATGGAAAACTGAAAACGTGCGGCTAAGGGTTCTTCTCACACCTCTGCTAACTGGAGAGAACAGCCCCTTTGTAAAAGGGCTTTATAGCCCCTGCGATAACATTTGCTTGATAAGTATGTCATAATTGCTGTAATTTTTACCATGATTAGCAACAGAAAGTATATTTTAAAATACCCAATAAGGAAAGAAAACTTAAATGAACTTTTTTAACTTTGAAGATTACTGTGAAAGCCTGGGAGAATTCTGAGATGATTCAGAAAAGCCGTAACGAGGCTTCTGCTGCTTTGTCACCAAAGAGATGGATAGACCTTCCCGCAACATTAAAAGATGCCAGAAAAATCACGCCGGGTTTGGATTTGACCTTTTCAATTCTGTAGTACTCTAGTCCTGAACTATGATTCAGGCACATTTCTGTAACATGCAATTCATGGAGCCAGACACCAATTTGCTGTCATTATCTGCAGTTCCTTTGGTTCAAAGACCACTAACATTACTTCCCATTACAGCTCATGTCTCGAAAATACAAAGCAAGGGCAAGAGCAGAGCTGAAAAACATCACCGCAAAGGAAAGCACAGCAGCAATAACCGTGCAAACAAACCCCAGCGCACCGAAACAAAACCAAGCAGAGGGTCATCTCCATTTCTAGATGTTTACATATAACCCAAGGGCTCTTCAGCCTTGAGCCCCTGCGGCTTCACCATATCCTCTGCAAGAAGCCCCACCTCTCCTTCACCACCACCGTGCGCCTTTCCATGCTGGGATCCCAGCTGTTGTCCCCAGGGGTGACCTACACCTGGGAGAGGACCCAGAGAGGTAGGATGGGGTGATGGAGCTTCAGTTGGCTGCAAGTTCAGCCCGTGAGGAGGTCCCAGGGGGAGAAGGGGCTTTTCCTGCATGGATCTCCTGTGCTGCTGGGGCTGGTGTTTTTGTGCATTTGGAGGATGCAGATAAAAAGGGCATCGAATTTGAATGTTATGCTAATAAGAACATCTGTGTACTTAAATCAGCACTGAGCAGCTGGTACATTTAAAACAGCCCCCAGCATGTCTAAACACTCTGTAAATACAGAGTTAATATCTCCTGAGATCAATTTATCATTAATAAGTTATAAAAACAGGGTTTGATGCACACTGAAATAAAACTAGTGTGAAAGAAGCCTGTTCTTTATTTCCCTTTTTTTCCTCCTAAAATTTAGTAAAGTGTTTCTTGTGTGACCAAATCTATTCAGAGAAAGCAATTATTACAGTTAAGATGTATTAGGCTGTAGTCCAAGCAATAGCCTGAAATGTATTTTCCAATATATTTTGTTCTAAGTTGGGCCTATTAGGACTTGATTGTAATTCATATAACAACAATTTTCACGATTAAAAATGTGTATTTAAAACTGGCAGTCACTGACATTTTAATAAAGATGGAACTAAAGATTTCAGTAAGTATCCATTTCAATTCTGGGGGACTGTTATCATCCATCAGTGGATGTCATTCTGATTAGAAATTGTTGTTAACGATTAAAGAAAATAAATCTAAATTGAACCAAATTGTTTCATGACTATGTAGTGTATCCCTATCACAAGCAGATGCAGGTGCTGGGGGAGAGATGGGCAGAGCTGCAGGGAAGGGTGGGTAACACGTCCTCGCCTGCTTCTCTCCGCCTCTGCCTGCCCCTCGAATCACAGCACCGGGCTCTCTCAAGAGAAGCTCTGAAAAGGAAAGATGCACTTTTATACCAAATTTTCTCCCAGCTGGTGCCTAGAAGCTGGGATCTCAAGCTGCAAGGAAAGGGCTGTAGAGGGAGGACAGAGCTGAGCTGCTCAGGGTTCTCACCTTCTCCACAGAGAGCTTGCAAACCCTCTGGTGTGTGAGGAGCCCAGCCGGCCATCGAGTTGCACAGACGGACTCAGGGCTGGCCTCACCCTGCCAAGGATATCCAAATGAGAACTGTAGCCATCGTCTGATCCTTTTGTAGTCAATGCAGAGATGCAGGCACCCCTAAAGGTGATATGGCCCACGACTTCTCAGTTCAGCACTTGAACGTCAACCAGTAAGTGTGTACCCAGGCTAACTTCAGACAAGTATTTTGGAAAAAGTCTTGACGAGGTTCCATGCTACAGCAATATTTGGTGGCTGTTATCCCCCTCCACAGTCACCTCTGCCTGGCTGCGGCCACGGCTCAGCCTCCCCCTGCACTGGCGAGGGGCCCCAGCACCTCCTCTTACAGCTCAATATGCAGGTTAGGACCTTGGCTTGGGCTGCTGAATGGTTCACCTTAACTTAGCACACCCTGCTTCACTACATGTGCAGGACTACCTGCATGTCCCCAAAAGACTCGAAAAGACTCCAGAAGAACTTATTTTGAACACTTTGGGACTCCACTTACTAACTCATAAAAATTAACGGTAGTTACTATGGTGAAATGCATCCCTTTTCCTCTTTTGCTTTCAAATAGCCTGTTGGGAACAAGCATTGGGCATATATATCCTATACTCCACTTCTTAAGCCTCTGGATCCACAAACTGGTGCCTGCTTCATTAAATGTATATTTTATGCATCCTGTAAGCTCAGGGAAGCTGTGTTATTCAGGGTACCAGCCAGGGTGTGCAGGTGGCATTTTGATCAATGCGATGTGCATCTGTAAATCTAAATCTGCAAAAATAAAGATACTCCTCTGCATATTTGGAGGTGGGGTTTTTTTTCTCCTGCTTGTTTCTTCCTGGAACACTTTTATCTCACTCCAGTAATTGCCAGGAAAACTCACAAACAGTAAATTACATGAGTAAACCTTATCAGCTCTGTTACACTCACAGCGCTCCTCTCCACTTCCACATGGGTCATAACTTGAAAGATGAGCACCACTGTCACAGCCAAAGGTAGTCACGGGTGTCCTCATCCTGTGGGGTTTGGTGCACGGGAGACGTGTGGAAAAGCGTTCCCACAGAGGGAATTGTATTTTATTACTGTCCTAAGCTGTGTATGCATGATCTTCTGCTATAAAAGGCAAATACACACAATAATTTGTAATTTTGTCTAGCTCCACCCTGTTTGGAACAGGAGAACTGACACAGAAAGTATTTCAAAGCCCATTAAGTTGGCTTATGATCTTAAATAGTCTCACATAAGAAACTTTGGAGCAAAACTGGGAACCTCCAGAGCATACAGATCAATTGTGCAGCAAAATGCCACAGCCCTGCCTTAGCATTGATTGTCGGGAATAGCTACATCGCTGCCGAAGCTCCGCTTTGTCTAGAAGGCACATAAGATCTTTAGCAGGGCAATATAAACCCACTGTTATCTGTATGATTTATAGTTTTCCACTCACCTGCACCGCTTGAACTGCATTAACACCTGGCAGAAGTTCCTGTAAACACTGATAAAGTCATCTTGGACCAATTTTCTCCGGGCAACTGATTTGATTAATTTTCTGGAGAGTGCTGTCCTGCCAGTTGGCCTGGCTGGGGAAATGTTAAGAAGTTTGTTTTCTTGGTTATTTCTTCCCAGGGGCCTCATTGGGATTGCGACTAATTGAAGTTTCTAGGCTAATTTGTTTCTTAATATCCTTGTGTGAAAAGTGAAAAGCTGCATTAAACTTAACATGGGAAAACGGGGAGGAGGGTCACTGCTTTGCTGCCATGAAACTATATTGAACATTTTCATGACTTTTCGTTGGAAGAGACCATCTCTCTTGCCTTGTGCCAGCAGCTCTCCCTGTCTCAGCAGGTGGCTTCACTTAATCGAGTCACTAACAAGAACCGTGTCTGCAAACCCATAAGCTCATCCCTGCATGCACCGTTGCTGGTTGGCCTTCTGCTTGTCCAAGACTTCCTACATTACACCTAGGTTTTAAGAGTTCTTGCTTACATTAGAGGACATACATAAGGTCTACACGCTGCTTTGTGAACTTCAGAGTGAAAATGAGCAGGATATGGAAGATGATACATAACTACTGGGTATGTGCATGAACACAAGTTTTCTGTTTGATATGTGCTGTCCCAACCCTTCCCTCACCACCGATACTCCCTTGCAATACAGGTACCTGGCAAAACCCTTCTTTGGTTGTGCTGTATTCCGGAGGATTTGTTTTTAATTGGAAATTGCAGTTTTTTCCTAGGTATGTGAAAAAGATAATAAATCATACAATCATAGGATGGTTTGGGTTGGGAGGGACCTTAAAGATCATCTAGTTCCAACCCCCTGCCATGGCAGGGACACCTCCCACTAGACCAGGTTGCTCAAAGCCCCGTCCAA
This sequence comes from Burhinus oedicnemus, assembly GCA_008921705.1. Classification (NCBI taxonomy): domain Eukaryota; kingdom Metazoa; phylum Chordata; class Aves; order Charadriiformes; family Burhinidae; genus Burhinus; species Burhinus oedicnemus. Next base: position 481,642 of record VFFE01007535.1, on the reverse strand, counting down.
CCTGGCCTTGGACACCTCCAGGGATGGGGCAGCCACAGCTTCTCAGGGCAACCTGGGCCAGTGTCTCACCTCCCTCAGAGTGAAAAATTTCTTCCTAATATCTAACTGAAATCTCCCCTCTTCCAGTTTGAAGCCATTACCCCTCGTCTTATCACTAGATGCCCTTGTAACAAGTCCCTCCCCAGCTTTCCTGGAGCCCCTTTAGGGACTAGAAGGGGCTCTAAGGTCTCCCCAGAGCCTTCTCTTCTCCAAACCTGAAAGAAAGGTTTTCATCAGAACCCTACCTTGATAGAAAGGAAAACAGGTTTTAGAACAGCCAGCCAGCAGCAACTGAAATTCAGAAAGTCTTCAGAGCGTGTTGGTCACAACATTATTGTATGTTTGTAAAAAGGCATGTACCATAAAGCCCCCTGTCATTAGAAGCAGAGTTAGAATGAGGTCTGAGAGGAGGCTCATCTTAGTCTGCTTCCAAGCCAAGCAGAGCCTGGCACTGCACAACCTAGCTGGGAAAGACGGAGTCGTGCAGAAAGGAAAACCAACTGCGGCAGAGATTGCTCCTGAGGATTTTGAAGGACGGGCTCTGTTTTTGGCTGAGACTCCGGAGCACAGGTTTCACGCATGTCAGAATAAGGTCAGATAAGTGAGGTACAGGGAAAGGCACAAACTACAAAATCATTCACTTCAATAAGAAATCTCAAGATGCATTTGCAAACCCGCCAGGTGACCGCCAGTCAGAACAATTGCTGCCAGGTGAAGGTGGCAGTAACTTTGCCATCTGTTTGCTTAAAATGTAAAAGAAAATTATTTCCCTCACTAAGAATACCATGCCCCAGCTCAGATGTGCCGCAGATGTGCTGAGATGGCTTTGAATGGGCCTGTGTGTCCTCATGACTCCCACTGGCTCTGGCAGCTCTCGCCCAGCTGCGGGCTGGACCAGGGGACAGGTGACAGGTTTGAAGATTGCGCCCACAGGTCTGCACAACCTGCAGTCCCGTCCGGCTGCTTGCGTGCAGCCGGAACAAATACATGCGTTCAGTGAGCGAGGCAACTCCCCAGGTGAGAGGAACAGACAAGCCATTGCTCTCGCCCATAGTTCAGAAAGGACAAGCCAGACTTAGCACGTGAAGGAAATGAGGTCAGGTGCCTAAGGAACATCCCCGTGAAATATTAAAAGATCCATCAACTCCTAAGCAGCACTTACCAGACGAACGGTTCTTCGTGGGTGCAGCAAATTGAGCAGGAGATGGGAAGAGCTGGTGCATAGACACCGAGTTATTTATGGACTTACTACAAGGGCGTTTCTCAGTAACTCCTTGGAGAGAACAGAAACCGAACCGGGCTCAAGCCCAGCCTGGGTCCTGTCTCTGATCCTGGTCCTTCAGCAACCACTTCAGTTCTCCTCCTTGCAGAAATGGTGTAACTTCCTAATTGCTGTGAGAGCTAAACGTGGAAAATGTTGTAGATAAATTATGTAAGAACTGTCATTGCCGTTTTCTTTCGGATCACCAGGAAAACAACCCTGAAGATCAGAAAAATGAAAATACCAATGCTGCAGAAGCTAAGGGGACACACTCACTAGAAATCCATCAAACACAGATGGGCTACCTGAGAATGGAAAATTTAAGTGCTTCTGATGCTTTCCTTCCTCCTGACTCTTCCTATTGATTTTTCCACTGAAGGGGAAATTCCCACATCCCATTATGATTCTAACTTCTACGAGAGATGAAGGCTCCACTTGTTTGAATTTCCTTACCCCACCTCCCGTTTTGTGTCCCACTCCAGTGCTTTTGCGATTCTGGGGCTATTCTCTTCTACTCATTTTATATTAATCGTGATGTTTCATTTCCTTCCTATTTCAATCCTAATCTGCCTTTACAAAAGCTGTTTAAATTTATACAATTGTATAACTACCTCCTTACTGCTAGTCGGCAGACACCGAGGTACGGCCTGGGTATTTGTAGATGCCTTGGGAATACACTCTGCACTCACAGGGGTGGGGGGGTTATTGGACTACTGATACATTCTTACAGATAAAACATTCCTATACCTTTAGGGTGATGACACAGTATCATTTTTCTTCCCCAACATATGATACACTTTTTTTAAACCCCAAAATGTTCTGATCCATCCTCTTTAGTCAGCAAGGGGGTTTATTTTTTTTGAAACTCTTGGTTTGGAAATTTTTTGGAAGATTTAACTGAGCTCTTTATAATTCACTGTAATTCCAGATGCTTTATTTGTTTTTACATTGAAGTAAGAAAGAATAGCTCCACTTGTACAGGAAAAACTCTTCTCTTTTTCTGCTATAACCTGGGAGAATAAACTGATAAGGAGAAACTTTCAGCTGTTATCTCCCCTTTCTTCCAGGATTGACATCAATTTAATTTTTTAAGGATTCTTAAATTATTTTAGAATGTGGGAGGGCTAAATTCTGATTTGCATATCCTTACTTGGATGTTTTTCAGGGCAGCAACTGCAGGGCAGTACGTGAGGGTTTTCCACCTTGCTCAGGACTCTGCCCATGGCTGAGGGAGCAGTTTTCAGGAAGGTCCTCAACTCACTCCACTTGTTTAATCCTGAAGGCAGAGCGCAGACCACACGCTGCCCTTCCCAGAGGAGAAGTGATGCCAACAGGCTCCCGGTCCTTCCTCGCAGTGCTGCTGGAAGGATGCCTTGGGCGGCTGGGCGGTGGTGGAGCTCGCAGGGGAGGTCTATGGGCTGTGTTCGGTGTCCCCTGCCGGGCAGTTGCCGGGCGAGCGGGCGGCTGGCCGGCAGATGGAGCGAGGCGTGGGCGGTGCTCGGGGCACCATGCCAGCCTCGCGTCTGCCTGGGAAACAGGGCAGCAACCTGCGGGCAACCCTGCTCCAGGCTGGAAAATCCACTCCTTCTGCAACCTCCTTTGCAAGAGAGGAATAAGAAGGATCTTGATTCAAGTGTTTACGTGCTTAATACATATTTTTTTTTCTCATTAATATAGATGGTCATTGGGTGTGTCTGGGAAGGAGAAACATTTTGGTCTTGCATGATTCGGGTTGTGCTCTTGCACGGTTACGAGAGCCCCCGACACCCCCCAACAGGTACAGTACTGCTGGTAGGGAAAGAGCAGGAATTCCTCAAAGAACCGTGAAAGTGAATGGTGGAAAATCAGCCTGTTTCTAGCAATCTGTAAACGTGTAAATAAGCATGAGCAGTGTAATAATTTTTTGAATAGGACATTTTCCTGGCCAGAAGCAAGCAAAATTTCTTGATGTATCAGGATGCCATATACTGAAGACTTGTTGTATATTAAATTGCATTTAACATTTATTCTCTCTCCTGCTCTGCCAGCTGAGCACTGCAGCGTTAGACAGTCATCTTGATTTTGTGCATTTCCTTAATCATATTTCTAAAAGATCTTACCCAATGCTCAACTCTTCATTAAAAAAAGCAGTCATCAGGTAGATATCAAATAAAAGAGATTAGCCGAAGCGATCAATTAAAACTGAGTATAGAATTAGAAGCTATTTTTCTTCTATGCACCATACAGTTTCCTGCTAAACTGTATGTAACTCCTTTGCTTTACACACTATTTCTGCTGGAGATGTAAAAGTTCCGCAAGGTCAAGAGATGGTTTACCTGGACAGCAGATGGGAAGGAGTCCAAACTCCCCAAACAGTAACCTTGCCCTTATCCCTTCTGTCCACAGGATATTTCTGGACTGCTTCTCAGTAATGTCTGGCTGAACTTGTTTCCACACGTCTGGAGGAAGTCCAGGACGGCAGCGAGCTCCTGGGGATGGGTACTGGCAGGCTGCTGCGGTCTGAGGCACCGTCTGTCCAAGGAAGAAAATGGTTAATCAAAAAATCACATCCTGTGCGTCACAACAGTTTTGCTTGACTGAAAGACTTGACCCAAATAATAGTGAAAACCAATCAAAAACCATTAAGTTTTATAATTCTTGTGAGGTATAAAAACAACACCAGTTTATAAAAGAATACAACTTTTGGTAAAATAAACAAACAAACAAAAAATAATTGCCAAAAACTTTTTGGTGAGATAAGCATCATTTTAACTGAGTTTAGTGCATTTTTTCCAAACATTTTAAGCTTAAGGACTTATTTGCATGTTGCCCATGAGGAACCGTTTTTGTGCCGAACTCCTGACCATTTAGTTGTTTCTTGCACTTCCTAGCAGTCAGTTACAGCTCTGGACACCAATGCCAGCCAACAGCCGTCATCTGCGATTACCGAGATGGTTAAATCTTGTGACAAAGAATGCGCAGAGGAAACAAAAACATTACATATGTAAACAACAGAGAGTCACTAACCCTCTTTAATTTATCTGCTCCAGGAAAATGCAGTGCAGGCTGCAAAGCAAGATAATGCTCCCTGCGCCAGAGCAGATAGTGCTGGGTGGCAGCTTGTCCTTTTCTAAGAGAAACAAGGATGAACAAAAATCCAACATATGAGTTATTTGAAAAATGCTGGTAAAATTGTCTTGATCTGAAAGAAAATGGTGCTTTTCCAGCTTTCCCCGGTGGCATTTTGGATGCTTGTGATTCTTTTCTTCTTCTGAGGAATTTTGTGCTTTGCCAACTGCAGCTCATCCTCCTTGCACAGCCGCTGCTGCAGCACCTGCTTTTTACGTTTAGATTCTTGGCACAAGGGAAGAAACACTATTGTCACTTGTCCTCGCTTCCTTCTGTTGTGATATTGCTATTGTTACAAAAGCGATTTAAATTTTAAATTCTGTAACCGAAATACAGAAACTATGCAGTAAATATTGACCAGTAACGGTGTCACCTGCACATCTTGATCTTTGTTTATCCTTGGCATTATGTCTTCATCTTTTCTGCCCCAGCTTTCAGCAGGGGCAGTGTTCTGCTGGGCAGCCTGAGCACAGTGGTCTAAGAAGGAAAGAATGAACAAGAAATACATGGGTTTATGTATAATCTAGTCCAGTTTGAGGGTATGAAACTGCCCTGCCAGACACAGCAAACTCGGTCTACACCACCTTCTTTCACAAAAACAGAAAACGGGTTTCTGAAGTTCAGTGGCAGGAACTGACTGATGCCAATGGAGACCCAAGTGATGACCAGCCACCAAGCACGGACATTTTATAGCATGGAGACACCCCTGCATAAATCCCGTTTGGGTCAATAATTCCATCTCTCATACCCAGACCTCCCCAAACCAGCCTCTTTCAAATAAGCAGATGAAATTGTACTTTCAAGATGACTTTGTGTTCTGCAAGACTTGGGCAAACGCACAGCCCGAGACCCTGCCCTGCCTCCACCTGAATCCCCTCATTCAATTCCCTGATAATTTCACTGCGCTTTTAAGGTTCTCCAGATTTAACTCAATCACATTCCCAGGGGCTGGCAGGAGAGAACAGAAATAAAGAAATCAATCACTCAATGAGAGACAGGTTTGAACCAGTGCCAGAACTAATACTCCCAAATTCTGGGAAGGGTGTATTTCAATACTTATTAGAAAGGCAGGTTTTTGTCAGATGTTTACAAGGCTGTTTTCCCCAGCACTGCCTTCAGAAGGCTCACGCACCTTCCCCCAGGCACAGAGGGCATTCCTTTGCAAAGCTATCTCTTCTCTTTAAGCATGGGGGAGGATCCCATCTCTGTTTCTGCCCTGAGAACATCCTTTGTGTCTCGGGGCAGCAGCAGCAGCACCAGTGACCAGAGACACACTGCCCACGGTGCTGTGCAGCCCATTTAAACCTTTTAAACTTCTTTTTGCCTTTCTTGGACTTTGGGTTTTCCCCCCTCCCTCCTTGCAGCTGACTACATTTTCAGACTGTTGAACTCCACTTGGTAACCTAAGAATAATTGAGGGCAACAGGTAACAGCTTATTACTGTAGGAATGTGGTTTCCCTGAGCGGCACTGATGATAATTCATTAACATTTCAAACAGTGTGCTGGGTTAAGCCATTTCATGTTGAAATGTACAGGTTGGCCTTCAGAAAGCAGGACTGAAGGTACAATATTGCTTCTCTTCCTTTCACTCCACTGCCAGCCCCTTGTTTAAATTGCTCGCAAGAGCACTAAATATAACTTAAATTACACTATTGTTTATTTCATCTAGTATCTTCAATCTCCAGTTCAATTTTTAATCATCAAAATCACTGAAACAGGCAGTTCAGACTCATACAGAAATAATTTTTTCCATCCAATCTTAGTTGTATCTTTGAGGCTATTTTTAGTCTTAAACTCTATACACCAAAGCTACCATTTCCCCACTAAAAGCAACATCAATGTAAATAAAATAAGTAGAAGCCCCTACCTTTCCAGTACCATATTGAACAGATTGTTTCACATAAGCCAATTTAAGAATAATTTAATTCACCCATCGGAACGGGAACAACGATCAAATAAAACCCCTCTGGCCGCAGAGTGGAAGCACAGCAGCAGCCGTGGCAGGGCAGTGCCCACCATGGCCGTGGGTTGGCATAGCGTGGTGCTGTTCTCCACGCCCCATCCCGCTCCCATGCTGGGTACCTTTGGGCTTGTGCAACACCCCCATCCACCAACTCGAGCCTTATCCCACGGGATGGGGGTGTGTGAAGTGTCCTAGTGCCAATGCAAGAGGACAGACAACGTGTCTCAGCATGGGGCCATGAGAGCACGTCCAGCCAGCCCTGCGTGGAGCAGCCAGGTTCTCTGGCCACACAGCCTCAGCACAGCAGCAGGAACAGATGTAAAACTACAGCTAGATAGCCTTTTCTTGAACTAAACGTACTCATCGCAAATCCAGTTTGAACAAAAAGTCTTCTAACACACCACGAAGAGTAATGACGGTCCACAAAGGAAAGCTGGAGTGGCTGCCAGTGTTGCAGGCAGGTTACTGGGGAGCACTGGGCACTGGCGTTGGTTCTCACTTACCTTAGGTGCTCAGTCGGTGTTTTTCATCCTGACCTCCAGATAAAAGCAAAGTGATTTGATAAATAGAAGCACAATGCTTTGTTTACAGCTGACCAGAATAAACCCTGTTGTTAGCTTTTGGCTCAGAAAAATAGCCAGAATAATTACTTGGATCAAGAGGAGAGAGCTGAAACAGCTTTTAAGCTTTTCATCCCCTGTTATGTTGTTTTAAGTAAAGAAAACCATGTGACCACATGGAGAAGACAAGGGGCAATGGGTACAAGCTGTATTGGGAGAAGTTTCATCTCAATATAAGGAAGAAATTTTTTTACCATGAGAACAATCAGTCACAGGAACAACCTCCCCGGGGACGTGGTGGAGTCCCCAGCTGGAGGTTTTCAAGATGTGACTGGACAGGGTGCGAGATAATCTCACGTAGACTCCCTTTCCCATGAAAGGTCGGACCAAACAATCTTTCCAGGTCCCTTCCAACCTGGGCTGTTCTATCTGATTCTAAAACCAAATCCCTAACTTTGTGGTTTTTTAGGGAAATAAAAAAGGAGGCGGAATCAATAGCTAAATAAGAAACAGGTCAGACCATTAGTTTTAATATTTTACTCATTGACAAAAGGTATCAACTTTCACTGATGTTCTATAATATGTATTTAAAGAGCAGATGATGTTTTACAGAAATCTTTGGAGTACAGTAAGAAAAAGAACAATTCCACCCATGATAGAAATCTTTTTTTTTTTTGCCATCATTTTTCATTTGGAGGAGCACTCACATCAAAAAATGATGCATCTAAAGACTGATCTCATTTCTGAGCTCACAGTTTGTGTACTTATGGAACAGTTCTACAAAATTTAATTGCAAATAATAGATTTTTGCAGATTTATTGATCGCCTTTATAGAATTTAATTAAAACTTACGTTTGTGCTATAAAATACACAACAAGATAAAGATGATCATTTTATACTGGACATTACAGATTTTTGAAAAAATCTGGAAAGTACTATTATGTTTCTTTTGAATTTCATAAGTTTCATTCCACAATAAACTATGTGGTACTGACCATGAAACACCTACAGAAATAGGACTATTTAAGCAATGTTACCCTAGTGCTTTAGTTTTGTACGCGCCATACCAGAATCTACCTAAGTTGCAGAGGCAGCCATTTATTTCTACCTGCATGCAACTCTTGCTGTCTGGTCTGGCAGTCTGACAGAGCGATATCTTCAGGTAAAACTTTGAGAAAGCATTTAGCGTTTAAAAAGAGGTTTCAGGACTTGACCCACATTTTCAAATTAATTTGGAGATAAAGTTTTTAAAAAACTCTACAATAGAGTGCCTGGATTTTCATAACTACAGATTATTAACTGTTCCCCTTACATGTTTTTTACAAAGGTGGTTTTGACAATTTGGTCTGGTAAATCTCTTTAAAGCTCATTTTTTTAAAGCAGAGTAGAGCCTCGACACTCACCGTGCCTACCACGTCGGACATGGCGCTCTCAGTGGAAGTCCCAGCCCACACAGCCGGACCACGGGGCCAGACCATCCCCCGAAGCTCCCCCCAGGGCGGAGCCACAACATTGGGAGCTGCCACCCGCTTCCCGTACCCCTGTCCCAGGCTGCCACGCTCCAGCAGCACTAGAGAGGTGAACCCCAGCAGAAGATGCAACCTCTGTCATCGAGCTGCAGTCCATTAAATAGCCAGATGTGCCTGAGATCAGGTTCCTCCAATCTATTCCATTATGGATTAAGTGGAGTCACTGAAGAAAATCATTAAGACCGTTTTGCTATCACACCACCTCCAAATGACTAAATGATTTACTGGAGTGCTTTCCCCTCTGCGGAGAATGGACCTGGCTCACATTTACTATGTACAGAAGCCCCTACGCTCACCCACTGAAATCAAAATTCAAGCTGAATTTCTCTTTTCCGATGGGAAAACTTAAATCAGTGTTTTTCATTACAAATTTATTTCTAAGTCCCATCTTCCAAATACGTATTTTGGTTTAAAAACTGGAAACAAAAAGAAGTCTTAAATACAAATGCTAACCCAAAATGAAATAAAACATTTTCTCCCATATAGCTTACACTTTTCTTTCATTCATAACACTGAAATTTGAGTTCCACCTAATATCAAAACAGCTTTTGAAATGCTGACTTGGAAGAAAAATATTTGTTCTGAACTGAGTTACTGGAGACCTAATGTTCAGCACATTAAATTAATACAGTGATTGTCATTGGTATAATGGTCTTAGTTACCTGGTAGAAGAAAGAGCAAACATTAAGAAAAAAAGAATTAACCAAGTACTACCATTGCAAACTAACCATAGAGCAGCCGTGCTCTTACATGAGCATAGGTGCAATTGTCCAAACGATTATGTTTTTTCCAGCTTTTCTCTTCTTGTGTGGAGAGAAGGAATAAAGCAATTTAATTCAATTTCTATGTGAGTTCATTGTTCAGATCTAGATAATTAACACTGTTATATATAGCCTTCTATTTATTGGTTAGACATCAGTGTGTGTGAACTGGCACACTCACATGTTTTGCATATATATATATACTGACATATGGGAACACGCAGCAAGCGAAATGTGAGTTGGTTTAACATGGAAGCCGTGATGTAATTCCTGCACATCAAACAGAAAGCAATTAATAAAAAGACAGTCCATGTTTAAAATTAATGCCCTGAATGACCACAAAAAGGAAGTGCCTATTAAAACCAACTTCATCAACATTTTTGTTAGCTGTGCTAGGTCTTTGGCCATCAGCTAATCCTTTTTAAAAAACATTTCTATCATTTGTTTTTGTTGAGCACTTATTATTTTTATACACACTAAACTCACTAAGCAATATAGTTTCTCCTTCAGTGCAAACACTATATAAACCCTGGAAAAGAAAAATTTCCTTTGAAGAACCTTGGTCCCTGGTTGTACACAGATGACCACGTGGCTCCAGGTGTTTGCAGCAGGCTGCAATGGCTTTCCCATTGTCTTTCCTAAGTCAGAAAATTTTTCGCTACACTTTTTTTCCTCCTCAGAAAAATTAAGTTAAACCAGTCCATAGCAGTAATTAAATCCTATTTCTTCCATTTCTTTTTCAAAAGGTATATTTTACAAATGGAGCTTGACTTTGGTTTAAGTCATCTCCTAATAGATTTCAGAGGATATTTAATAATCCTGAAGTGACTCAGTGATGTAAAATAGATGTTAAACAAAAAAAGAACAATTTATTTATCTGCTCTTGCACTCCCTTTGGTTTCATTTGCATGTAAGCTGTTTGGCTAAATGGTGGGATAGGGAGGACGTGAACACGGCTCTCTCCTTGTTCTGCTGATGTAATGACAATGGGAGGATTATTTCTTAATTTTCAGTGTGGTAAGTGGGTAATTATTGTCCAATTAGACTTGCTATTAACCTCTCTGTATCTCATTTTGCCATCCATAAAATGAGAATAACAGCACTTACCACTCTCACTGGGATATTGTGGAGATTTATTAGTTAATGGATGTACAGCACAATGAAAATGAAAAGCACTGCATGTTGGCGAGAGCATAATTATTAATAACGAATCCTTGTTAGCGCTGTTAGCGTGGTTATAGCTTTAAAAACTTGGTGTGTGATTTGATGCCTGGCAATAGGGTGCACCCATAAGGGTTTCTCTTGTGAACCTTGGATCTTAAGCTTGCATAGTGAGATGGAGAATCTAGAAAAATGGGGTCTAGTGAAATGACAAAGCCAGTTTTAATTGGTGCAGATATGAATGTTCCTTTTTCTTAAGTATAAAAAACCCCAATGAATTAGCAAAAAAAAAAAAAAAATCTCCTAAAAGAAAAATCAATTAGCTGGAAAAAAAAAATCTTCTTAAACTCTTCCTTCCTAAATGCATTGTACCTGAGCAAATACCTTGTGTCCACGATGTTCTGGGTCTTTAGAAGAAAGCTCTAAGGGGTGGAAGAAGGCATCTGGAGGGTTAGCCTATGTTACTGGCAGTAGCAGGACCGGAGCTGCTCGGTCACCAGCAGAAACATGTCGCTGCAGCTGAACGAGGAGGAACGAAGGGCAAAGCGGAGAGGGGACAGGTTCAACAATCAGTTCCTGGCAGAATTACTAATAACAGTCTGGAGACGCAGCCGGTGGTTTGGTTGACTGGTAGAAGGCTTGTTAACACCCAGCCCTGTCTCCTGTCACTGAGTGCACATCTCCTTTCCACTCATACTGAAGTGAACTGAACTTGCAATCTTTTTGTTTTACCACAGAGATTCCATCAGATCTGGGAAACTCTTATGTCAGAACAATGCTCCTTCGGGGACTCTTTGGAGACAAAGTTAGTGACAGTGCCTGTGGTCACAGGCGTTGGCCAGGTTGTTGGAGGACCCCTTTGGTTTAGCACGCTGCTTTAACTAGCATTAGAAGCAAAGCTGCTTGTGCAGTGACTGATGAAACTAAGTTCAATAACTACTGCAAGTCCAGAGCTCATTCACAAACAATCTCAGATATCAGGGTTAAAAAAAAAAAAATAAAATCAGAAACGGAAACCTCACATGTTGGTTAAGATAATTTCTTCTAAAATTTTATCCAAATTTTTCATGCCTTCTCCAGGTGGCCATTCGTGATGGATACGGAAGACCCCAATGTCCTCTGGAAGACGTGTGGTGGTGCCAGCAGTGCTGCCCAGGCACCAGCTGAGACCTCATCGCCGCTCAGTGCTGGAGCCCTGTGGTGCTGGAGGAAGTCCAGTTTTCATATCAGCTGCTTAGTGCCCGTGTAGCAGACCAGAGGTGGATAACCAGTGTTTGATTCGAGGAAGAGATGCCTGCAGGCACGTGGTTCACCACTCAGCTGACTGCTCTTTTTCTCCTTACAACACGGAGATCGGCATCCTACGGTGTTGCTGGGGTAGGGACTGATGGCCCCTGACTGAAATGGGACCACGAGGACACGGACAGCAGTGGGGGTCCCAGGTGGGGCTGGTGTGGTACCCTCAGGGCATGGAGAGCAGCATGTGACCAAGTTTGCTGTTACTTTCTATGCTGTAACAAATTGAAATAAACATAAAAATGATAATTAAAAAAAAATTGTAGCATTTGGCAAGAGCTTGCAGTCAATAATGCAGGCTCCAAACAGGAGGAACTCACAACCTGAAAATCCACTGCCTTGCGTTTGTAGCCTCGTGCAGCAGCCAGCCTGGTTACCAACACATTTGCAGCCGCAGCCCTGGTGCAGATCAACAGGGACTGTGTAACAGGAGTCTTTGCGGTGTTTGAGAACCAGTTGTTTTCTGTTTCACTGGTGGAAATCCAGAGTTACACACTGTTCTTCCTGGAATAAAGCTGAAATTGGGAGCACAGTTTGGGCTTCATTTCTGAGACCATCCAGGATGCACTTTTCAGCCCGGAGCAGCAGGCAGTAGTGTCTCGGTTGGTGACTACGAGGCAGAAACTTCTGAGTCCAGTTCTGCTGCTGGTCTGTCAGGGACTGGACTTACTGGTCTGCAGAGCACAGTAATGGTCCCCACAGCTTGTTGAGATTTCTGTTGGGCAGCATGAGTCTCTGTTGCTGTCTGAGAGACTATAACTTTATATCAGTTGGGGATAAATTAAAGACTATACTCACTGATGCATGGGAACCCACCAGTAATGAGTGTATTTTATCCAGTAAGGAACGAATACATTTTCAGAAACATTCTTTCTTCAGCTCACTTCTCATTTAAACATTTGGATGGTTTCCAGTAGCTCACTGTTGCTCCTTCTGCCATCTGTCCCACTGAGAAACACAAAACATTGTTCTGCTTGGGTACGTATGTGTGCATACACACACACATATACATTCCTATATAAACCCACAATGATGTTAAACCTTCAGTCATACCATCTGATAGGTCTCAGGCATGTGAACGCAGCAGTCGGTCCCTCAGCGCCAGTGCCAGGGCAGAGTCAGGCAGACGTCGAACTGAAGCCGATGTCGGATATCAAGGTACAACAGTGGGAGTGGAGACGCCTCATCGCTAACATCAAGGTGTGCTGCTTATTGATAGAATTCCTGGGCTATGTCCCAAACCTGTGGTTGCTAATTCAAAGTTTGGTGGCTTATTCTTTCCCACATACTGCGAAAAGATCGAATTTCCACTAGCCACACAAACACCCAAACAGTATTTTCTCTTTGAATGAGAGTAGAAAGAATGAATATTACCTGGGGTATTTGTCAGCTTTGCCTAGCCCAGAGAGATGAATCCATCTGACTTGTGATCCATAGTCTACAGAAAGAAAGTGGTGACTGAATCACTCTCCTTTCATGATTACCCTACCAATAAATCGCTTCTAAAAAAGAAAGATCTGTGGACGCAGACCTGAAGCACAACTACTTCTCCAACACAGGAGATTAATATGGTGATGCATGTAGGTGTAGCAATAATGTGTTAATGAGTTATTGATTTTTTTAATTAAATTTTACTGGTATCATATTTTCAATCTAAATGAATGCATCATTAAACTCATTAATAGCATGGCGATAACAAGAACTGTCTGTAATTGCAATTAATCAGGAGTGCATGGTCCTCCCGTAACATCCTGGAGGCAGACCAGGAGCCTCTGCGGTGACGTTGGACCTGTCCCTGACGATGCTGTGGGACTGACACAGCAGAGTGACTGGCACGGGGAGCTGGGCTGCGCACGGCCGCCGGCCACCCGGCACCGGGCTCTGCGCTGCTGCTGTCACAGCCATTCTGGGAATTAGTAAAAATGCGATCATTAAACAACAAAAAAAAACAAACAACAAAACCCCACAACAACAAAACAAACAAACAAAAAAAAACCAAACAAAAAAAAGAAAAGAAACAAAGAAATCCAAGTGTGCTGTCTAAGGGCCAGACCACTTGATTAAAGCCATGGTTCAGAGCTCAGCAGTAATGGCCTGTAACTGGGCAGATGAACCTTCTTGTGGTACCAAAGGCGCATCACCCCAGGGCTGTTCTGCTTTCAAAGCCCAGCCCGCCACTGTGGAAGCCAGATTGGGGTGAGCCCCAGCTGAAACCCAGCCCTGGTGAGATGCTGCACGCTCCCATCTCCCCCCGTCCTCCCTTCCCCTTCCAGCTCAGAACAAGCGATCGTTGTTCATCCAGCACGGAAATTCAGGAATTGGATTTTTCCCCTGCTGATCATTCCCATTTGAAAAGCGCCCTTGCTGAACCAGTGCATGGTTAGCCCTTCTCCCTCCTACACACACCAAAACCAGCCTCAACTTGTGCAGTTTGAAAATGGCATATTAATTTACAAGACTTCTAGCTTTGCAAATAATTACTTAGGACAGAAAATACAGACCAGTGAACACATTTGAAAGCTTGGTATTTTTAAGCACAGTATTAAAAAAACCCTAAATCAAACTCAGTTGTTACACATAGTATGAATAATAATAAATAAGAAAAAAATATGTAACCGTAATTACAGAACACCTCCTGAAACTGAGGAGACATTTTCCTGACTGAAATAGAATGTTCAGGTAGATATTTTTTTCTTAAAGATAGGGTTGGGTTTTTTTTAAAAAAAAAAGAGCATCTAATACTCTCTGAAGAAGGAAGTCTATTGAAGTTATCATCCTTGGGTTGGGAATAGGGCTACAGATCTGGTTGTTGATGCTCAGCAAGTTCTAGGCCTTCCCCAGCTTCCGCATATTTTAATTCTATCTAAAACCTCACTAGCTATTTTTAGCCTGAACCAATTTTTGTAGTCATATCTGTCTGTGGCAAACACATAATATCAGACTCACCCACAGTTACGACTTTTTGTGGCTTTTTCCGAGACTTGTTCTGACCTTTTTACACTGGAAGAGCAGCGCAACAAGAAATTCTGAATTCTTCTGCTATAAACCAAAGAAAGAAATGTCCCAGCTGAAAATGAGAGCTAGGCAGCAGGACTATTGCACGGCTTAGCCCGTCTTCTTGATGAAGACATCTTACTTATCTGTCCTTGCTGTGTGATGGTATCTGACCCATTGCAGAATGGTGTAATTGCACTAATCTGATCCTGATGAGGCTGGCAGCTCCCAGGGGACAGGGTACAGACGAGCAGGTGACTTCAGGGGTGCGGCAAAAAACCTACATGATTCTTAAGGGTTCCTCTAAAACTCAGCTAAAAAGCTCTTTTATTTAAACAGGTTGCCACCGCTAATAACATTATGTCCTTCTCAGGGAAAAACAAAACTGTTGTCCTATTTTTAAAAAAGTGCTTCCTTTAGGGCTAATTAAGCTGACAAATAGCACTTCCAAAGAGTGAGCAGTGGAACTGATCACAACGCGTTGCTGCCGGGGACCCTGGAGAGGACCAGTTGCTGCTGTGCACAGCTGGGAAATTACTGTGCCCCCTCTGTATCAGGACATCGAATGAGAGAAAAATAATACCTCATTAATCTTCCTAATGAACCTCTTCTAAACAAGATAATTCACAATTTTATGGTACACATGGGGTTGCCGTGGAGACTTGCTAAGCTGCCTACCAAACTGTGAATCAAAGTGTATGAAACCAGAGTCGTTTGACAGCAGTACGCTCACTGCAAACCTGTCTGTGGTCATCCCCTCCTTCGCATTTCAGTGATACTGCCTCAAAACCAGGGATGGCATAGACATGCCTTCAGAGAGGCAGGTTTAGTTGCCATGATTACTGGAGAGAGGATGCAGTAAAAGTATCACAAACTGACAAATGGGAGAAATAATGTGTTTTGAGGCAGGAGCTGGGGTACCTGTGCCAACACTGTGCATCTCCGGGGAAGTCTTTTAGCTCCTCTGGTCACACTGCCGTTCACACCTGAGCACAGCAATCCTTGGCCCCTTGCATCCTCCCTAGGCAAAAGAGGCAAACTGCCTTGAAAGTTCAAAATAAATTACTCTAGACATAGTACTGTTAATCTCACACCATCACAATAATCTTCTTACATTCACAATTAAAGATTGAGGTCCCAACCTTTAACAATATTTGTATGTTTAATACATGCTCAATAAGACTTATAGTTATCTTTGAAGGTTTGGATTTAAGTGTGTTGCAGTTCCTAACAGGAAGAAGCTTCACCACAGTACAGAAGTACACAGACTTTTTAAACCTCCTAGGGGCTTCCAGTGAAGCCCCAAATCTACAGTGTTTCAGAGTCCATCTGGTACTTCTATTTTTTGTTACTGAGCTTTAGAAGAATTCTGATAACAAATCCCTACAGCAAACAGTACAGCAAACCCTCAAGCATCCATGGATTTTTATCTTTCTACATAAATAATATTATTCACACAAACATCCTTAAGAAGCCATCGGGCAACGTCTGTGTGGGAATTTCCTTCCTAGAAGAAATGTGGCCTTCACTGCTGAAGCCTCCAAAGTGTGTGAATAGAACTTTTTTTAGCAGGTCCACTAGATGCTGTAAGAGTGACCATGAGTGCCACAGCAAGGTAGGTATATATTAAGACTTTAAAGTCGCAGTTCCCCTTGAGGCAGGCTAGGTAATTCTCTGTAGTCTGGAGCTTTGGGACAGCCTTATTCCTATTCCACAGGCAACAGCACTGAGCAAACACAGATGGTGTTACAGCAGTTCATGGGACTCTCATGGATTTCTCATGGTCCGTTGTGCCCTTAAATCACATACATCAACATTTGCATGTTCAGCTTGTTGACAGTCTAGGTGGTCTCATGGGAATACATGAGGATAAAGCAGTATCAAGTTATGTTTCTTTTTCCATAATGAAAACACAGCTATTATCGGATCAACACGACATTAAGTAAACAATACTATTGCAAATACCCACCAATTTCCATAATGTTTCAATGCTGCATTTCCATAATTTCATACATTCCTCTCTTTCCTTTTTATTTAATGCTGTTTCTTTCAGGCAAGAGCTCAGAGCTCATGATCATTTCTGCACGCAGGAGACATCAGTGAGCATAGAGAGGAGGTGAAAAAAACCACCTTCAAGTTTCCTGTGACCCAGCAGCTTTATCTTTAAATCCAAAATTGAGGCAGCTTTGCTGAACTCATCTACCAGCTGCTCGTCTGCATGTGCCAAAGCACTGACCATTTCTGTAATTTAATGTAGCCTGTGAATGATTTCATTCCGTGCATTTTCAATTTATTTCCGATTTATGCATGCACCCAGCAGAACTATCAGAGCCCAGGGAAAACTCCATATGGCAACCAAGAACTCTTTTTAAGGAAGCTCACCGGGGCCATGAGGCATGCAGGGCTGCTTCTGCTTGTCCGCAGCCCCTCTCGCTGCTCTCCTTGCGCCAGGCTTGTGCCTATCCAGCCTCTGTCCAGCCATGCCTGGGAGAGCAAAGGGATATTACACTCTTCCCGCAAGGTCTTGGGCAGCATCTGGAGAATTCTGCCTTTCGCAGGGATCACAGAAATATATGACAACCATTTAGCAGGAGTCTACATCAGCACTGACATGTTATCAGAGCTACGCAGACATTATATAGCACATCTTATGGAAACTCCTAAACAGCAGCCAAGGTCTTTGTTCCACACAAGCATCTCATAACCACAAACTCCCTTCCACAGTCTTCTTTAAAGGGTTAAGACAATGAGTTAACTTGCCACTTCTCTTGCCCGTGAACACAGTATCGAAAGCACTAGCTCAGAGAAGCGTTTAGTGTTGTCTTGAAATTGAAGCATGCTTCTTGTTCAAACTCTTTCACTTCTTTAAAATTGATTTCCAGTATGAGAAGTGTCCATACAGATAAAGCTTTTACTCCTTTCTGTGACACTATGTTCCTTGGACACAGAGCACTACAGAGACAGAGGCTGGTGCAAAATTCAGCTTTGGGTCAGCATTCGTCTTCCAGCCCCTAAATGGCACCACCAGTCACTGATGTCCAGACTGTCCCTCGCACTGATGAATGAAGCCTATCTTTGTTTGTTGCAATATTGCCATCCCCCCTCCTAGCTCTTCCCTGACATAATCTTGTTATCTTTGGGCCTCACATGGTTTTTAAATTATCATTATTATTTATGTAGCACGATGCACCCAGACAAATTTAATCATGTTGTTTACATGAGTTAACCTGATAGACTAATGGAGAAATTGTGTATTTTTTTCCCTACTGTTGGCACAAACGCAATTTCTTTTCTCACTCTCATTAACACAGTGTTTATAAAATCTGATGGTGCTGGAGATGAAAGAGTTTTCTCCACAGAAGAGGTAAACCATAAACAATAGCAAAAGTTCCTCCCACCGTAATCCCTCAATGAATCTGTTTCATTCAATCCCATCGTGGAATGATTAGGTAAAGCAGCCAAAGAATCAAGTCCATATTAATGATATTTCATTAAGAGCTATTGGAAAGGTCAGACAAAAATCATGCAGAAAGACAAAAAAGACGTTACCGAAAGCAGATTAAAAAAACTTCAGAAAAAGTACGAAACACAATCCTCTTGCAAAAAAAAGAAAAGAACAGTAAAAAAAGGTGATGGCCAGAATAGGTATTCATGAGTGTATATGAGATGGAAGAGCACAAAAGAGCAATATAGAGGATAGGTTATAAAAAACCTAAAAATTTACACAAACTATAAACCTAAACCCCACCATGGGCAAGGAGAGGAAAGGAAAAACAGCAAAACCTAAAGTCATTCTTGCTGACTTACAAAGTTAGAAGAAAGGTCTCTTGCTGCTTGAACAGATGGGTCTAAAATTGTTCTCTGTCAGCAGAAACATCATGGACTGTATTTGCCTGGAAGGGACAAACCCTGGTTGAGAGATGTGCAAGGAAGAAGTGCCACCTAGGTACTTAATCTGAGCACGCCTCTGAGCAGACGGACTGCAGCTGATGTGCCTCGTGCAGAGACACTTTATCTCTCCTTCCCCTTTTCTGGCCAACCCTTGTACAATTTACCGGTTACTTCTGCTAATGCACATGTTCAAGGAACACCGGAGCCAAAAATTAAGTAGAACTACAAAGACCCTTCCTCTATTATTTCAGCTCATTTGTTGAAGACATCTTACAATTTTCTATTTAAAAAGGTCTATTCAGTCATCAGAAATAGAGGGGCAGGTTTTTACCTCATGTGGGTCAGCACTGACCAGCCCTGGCCAATCCAGTTGCTGGCAGCCAGGGACGCTGACCACCCAGTGGTGGCTACCATCCAAATAACTCTTGCAGACAAAAATGGCTTCATCCCTCAAGATTCGTACCTGTATGCTGTGTACCGCAGACTTGACGACACCCTTGATAAACATGTTTCTGTATATTTATATTTTTCTTGGAAATCTTTCAAACTGAGGCATTTTAGTCAATTCTCTGGTGGAACACCAAGAGAAGGTTTTGCCTAGCTTGTAAAACGGCCTGCAGAAACAAAACTTTTCCAAAATTGCCCATGCAGAAAATCTCATCAGTGCACAGATTTCCAAAAGTACAAGATAGCTACCTAGCTTCGTCCTTTTATTATCTGTACAGCAATGGAGTAATTAAGCAGTTCTGCTGGTTCCCTAGAAAGAGAAGAAATATGTGGCTATTCCGACACAAATAAAGATGAATAAAAAGCTGCTGCAACTGAAGAACAATTAACCATCAGCAGCACAAATTCTTGTTTTGGTACTTCTTTAATCTGGTGTCATTAATGCACATATCATGACACAAAGATACTGAAGACCTTAAAAGGAGACATATCAGTTCAATGAAAACTTTCACATCAACACACTTGGACACAGCTGAAACCACAAAAAGCTTAGCCATATATCAGCTGTTACGAACAGCTGACTTCACCCCCACATCTCCTGAGGGACAACAGAATCCCGTTAAGTTTGTAGAATAAATCGCAACGGATCATGAACAATAGAATGAAAAAAGGCTGAAACACCTTTCTCAACAGGATTTGTAAAAGCTGTTGTGTATCAGAGATTAATTCATCTTTCTTTGAACCCGAGGAAAACTGTGCATCTGTGACAGTGATCATCAGCACGTGTTATCTATGGATGAGGTCAGGACGTTGCTGACCAATACACATTGAATGAACCTATACCATGCCTTGACATATGCTTGCCAACATGTCTCTGCAGGCACCACAGTGAGCCCCAGCAAATCCCTGGGTCCTACACGTACAGCCCCAGCATGTAGCATCTATCATCCACTGCATCGGAAACCTCAACCAAAACTTTGTCAGAGCCATCAACCACCGTGTGTCCGAATGAGTTCTTACAGCCAGCCAGCAAAGGGCAGGAGCTTTGGCTCACCTGTGGGCAAATCTTTCCCAAATAACAGCCGCTCCATTGCTGGCTTCTCACTTGTCATTCTCGGGAGACCTAAAAAGACCCTTGAAGAACAAAAATTCATAACCACACTGGATACTAAAAATTACAGAGTCAATCCCATGTGGCTTTCTACAGAACACACCGTCAGCAAACCCCCTGTCTCTGTAAGTAGTTACTGCTTGCCCGTCCTCCATCGCACGGGGAAACAACCCTACCACCTCTCATTTTGCTGACACCCTCCTCTGTTCTTCAGGTGTCAGCCTTGCTTTTATCTCGCATTACCTTGGAAAATGAGTGATTCAGGGTAACTATTCCAAGCCTTTGCTTACCTTGAAGTTTGTTTCCATTTCATCCCTGAAGGCAGGCTTTTGTGCCTGAACACTTGTCTGGTTTTGCAATATAAATGAGTTGATCTACAGACCTGTCTTAAGCCATTTGTTCACCGCAGTTAAAACCAGTCTCATTTTTGCAGTCTCTCTCCACCCAGTTCTGTGTTCTCCACAATAAACCTGCCAATACATCCAAATAGTGTTTACATATACAACCTATGAGACATTTTCTACATAAAAATCCTCTTTCTGGTCTGCCTCAGTGATGGACTGGCACACAGGCAGAGTTTAGTTTGAAGTGTTAAGGAAAAAGCATTGCAAGTACAGTTAATGGAAATCCCTCCAGCCAGATCATATTATAAGAACATCTATGGAATTAGGATGCTGGTTACATATTTAAGACAAATTTTACAGAATTTGTGTGTGGTCCCATAAAATATAATCTGAGAAAACAAAACTAAACTCATAGTCCCACCTTTCAGACAAAGGCTAGCTGGCAGGCAGTAGCGGATTAAAATTTTCCTTCCCTGAGGAGTCTCCAGCTCTTTCCGATAAGCATGCAATGGAAGTGAGAAGTCAGATTTTCAGCCAATAGAAATATTTCTTTGGTGACTGACAGACCTAGCTCTAAGTATTTATGTTTTTAAAAGCAGTAAAAAACAGTGCTTATTTGTTTCTTTTCTCTATGACAAAGCCAATGAAAATGGCATGAGGGGACAGAACCCAGTTTGAGAGAACATCAGGCAGAAGGCAAGCCCCGACCCGAAGGAGAGAGCAGTCCAAAGAAGATACAGAACTTGCCAGGGTTGGGTCAGCTTCTCATCCCAAGGTCATTTAAGTTGGGTAATACTAGAAGCAGCAGCAGGTGATGGAGAATAGCTTTTTCTTACCTGTTGGATTATCATGCTCAGATACCTGGGTCACACAATGAAAGTTTCCCTGAGTGGCTCCAATTAGGCACCCGTTGTTTAGCACAAGTTTCAGTTTTGCAAGGACAAATGTACACTTGGTTCGCTCATGGGGCACAGATTGCCTCTGCTCTTCGAATGTACCCTCTGGAGACTGTGCCCAGAGGACTTTGCAAATCTCTGGCACAATGTCTCTCCATACAGGTGGAGAGTGACAATTTGTGAAGTGACAATTGAGAAGAAATTTAACTATGTGAATATCTGTTATGGATTTTCATTAGGCGTATGTTCGTTCTGTCAGTGTCTGTGCCAGGATTGTTACTAGTGCAGGCTTTAAAAACAGGAGAGCATCACTTCAAGGATAATGACATTTCATAAGGAGAAAGAATATTGGCTTTAAAGGTCTAAAAACACTGAGACACCGTTTTCAGACCAGCTGTGACTCATGTGCTTTGTGGAAATTCAGGTTATGATTTCCAATCCCAGTCTTTGACAACCCTGATTACGTTGATTGGATTTCATTACATTTCTGCAATTTTCTGGTATTAGATTCTATTTTAAAAAAATAGAGGGACATAAGGAGAGGAGTTTGCCTACCTAAAACCACATGGAGTGGAAGACTTCTGCCTAATGGCTTTTAATCCAAGCCTATGTAAATTTTAGACTGGATGATCTATGACATAATGAGATCTGTCAAGCACAAGTCATCGCACTGTAACCAAAATGTGAATAGACGTTCACATTATCTAGCATGCAGCAGCTAGATATTGCTATTAGAAAGGAGAGGGGAGAGGTGACAAAAATGTCCCATTCCATGGTGAATAGTGGTCACATTTCATTGCAATGTGAGTGAGAATCATTTGGCACTTTAATCAAAGCAGCATCTCCCATTCCGAGAGCAGATAACCATGGCAAAAGAGGCTGCAAGATGACCCGTACGCTTCTGTGTCTCTCGTTACTGAGAATTGCCTTGTGGAGTTGAAAGCAGAGGTGCACGTGGAAGGGTAAGGAGAGGAGGAGAAGGCAGATACTGTTTGGGGGTACCTACTTCTGGTTAGGACTTTAGTGTTTCATACCTAGTGTAAACAACAAATGGCATTCATTTCATTTCCCTTCTTTGGAAAGCCATCCTTTCTATTCTGCCTGCATTGATAACCTGAGCCCATAATTCAGTGTTCTCCAGTCTTCTGCATCCCGTCTCTCCCCCACCAAACTATTCCAGAGCACTGGCTCTGTGTCTTTGCCTTCTCCAGAGACCTGCAGAAATATGCAACAGCAAGAATTTCCTTTAAAAAAACCCCAACAAGTCTGGCATAACATCGGGAACAAATTAAGCCTCAATACTAATTTTTTTTTTCTTTATTTTTGTTCTTTATGGGTCTGAGTTAGTTTTCCTCCTCCTCCATTTTTTCCTGCTGTTGGCATTCTCACCTTTTCATTCCAGTGAAAATGGAAATGAAAAAGGGAAAAGATTATTTGTCTTCAGTTTTAGACTTTGAAAACTTGCACCTGTGTACGGATGTGACCATTCAGGTTGGAGGAGGGTTTACTGGTCTGGAATAAGTGCCAGCTTTAACACTCAAACATGCAAAGCTGACTGATTTCTTCTCAGGTAGCTCAGAAACCAGCCTTGCTCTGCATTGGTAAATAAAGCAGTGGAGTAAACGCACAAACCTGGCCCTCCAGGAGGCACACCTGACTTCTGTATCTGAGGGCTAACTCTGTCCTTTTACCCCCTACGATTGGTTCTATTAGAGACGAACCTGTGTAAGAGACAGGTACATAAAATATGACTTTATAATAAAATATGCAGAAACCATAAGTCCACAAATATTTAGCTCTCTCCAGAAGTGATTTGACAAAGAAGATTAAACTTCCTGTTATGCTATTCCCCAGTTAACAGTCCACTTAATATTTGACTAAGCATTATTAAGGATCAAAGACAGCCAGAAAATAGCCCCTAATTCACTTCAGAAAGAGCGAGAGAGTGTTCAGATTGACTTGTTTATTTCAAAGCTCCTGCCCCCTAACTTCATCAAAGAGATATTTAATCTCTTACACCATCATTTATTCATGCTGATAGCACATACAGGAAGCTGGAGCTCTGGGAAGGAGCCAGTGGCACGTACGGTGCTCATTATTAGACAGATGACTTTCAAATCCTATTACTGAGCGTGGGGCTCCAGCTACTGAAAGCAGGCGTTTTTCTCTCAGGGTCTCCAAAATGCATCTTTAAACCAGTAAATAAGCGACAGCCACCCTCAGCTCACTGTCTGAACATGTATAATTAGCACAACCTCTTACAGAGAGGGAAATAACTCAGCAGTTCAGAGGGCCAGCTCATCCTTCCTTCTACGCCCCGGGTCCCATGTGGGATGCAAGGGCAACGCCACGAAAAGCGAGTAGTGCTGGAGACGAGAGGTGGTCTGTGGAAGAGGTCTGCTCAAGAGTCCCTTTGCCGCAGGGTCCTGCCTTACGGATGGCAGCCCTGGGGTGCGAAGATGCCATTCAGACGGACGCAGGGGGTGGGCCATGACCACTCTCCCCTGCGGAGGACAAGGATGGGGCTGTGCAGCACCGCCGAAATCCTGGGCACTGGCAGGCAATGCTCCACACTCAGTGCTTGCTCTCCAAACAGATGGAGTGCAGCCCTGAGCACCCTCAAAGGTAACAAACTCCAGTTCCTAGTACTTAAAACTCTCCAAAATCATAATCTTTTTGTCCAGCTCCAACTGCTGCTGCCACAGCAGTTCATTGCCAGCCCTCCCGAAAGCAGCCCTACTTCTGCCCCATTTGCCTTCAGCCTCTATAGCCTTAGACCATAAACAACCCAATAAACCATATTTTAATACTTGGAGATTCATTTTTATACCAATTCAGTTCAGAATCATTTTTATTTCCCACTAAATAGAAACAAAAAGGTCACGCTGGAAGCTGGAAACAGTTTTTTAAGATTTCCTAAATGAGGTATGCCCCGTGGAGCCGGCAGATGAAGTCAGACACATCCTGTTACCTTTCTCCACTGCCACTGTGCAAGTTGGGAACCTCTGAGGTTCCCCTGTGCAGCGCACACCCGGGGGACCATGGTGAAATGCCAGAAAAACAAAGTTTTGCAGGATGGACATATTTTCATGACACCTTTCCATTTCTGCTAACTGGCACGTTCCAATGGAATCAATTTTGCCACAAAGTTCTTACCTGCTCTATCTACAAGCAGACATAATCTGTTGGAAGAATAAAGTCTATCACAAAATCAATGCTCCATTTTTTCTGCACTTAATCTATTGCTTTCACTGATTACACCACTAAAAACAGTTGAAGCACAGCTACAAGAAAAGATCTAAACATTGAAGAAGTTATAAATCCATGCAGTAAAGATAATGTTCCAGATCCTCAGCTGCTGCATGTCAAACTGTGTTGTTTTGTAAAAGCCCTAAAATTAACTAAAATATTAAGTTCTGCATTTTTTTATACAGTGCAAAAGCCTGTTTTCAGTTGTAGCATATTATATGCAGATACTCCATAAACATTAATTAAATTAAGCAAAAAAAGTTTTATTATTTTATAATTAAGCAGCATCCAAAATTCTACAGATTAAAATAATTTTGAATAAACCCTATCTTACAGGATTAGATGATTATATTATCTGCACAATAAAGCCACCAAACTTTCTATGACTTCATTGAGAAGGGTGGGGAAAATCCAATTTAAAACTGCTTTGCCAGAGAAACTAAAAGCAGTGTGTTTCTTGCATTACAAGAAGCAAGAAGTATTAGTATTTCAACAGCTAAATGAGCTGGTATCTATAAAACTAGCACAGAATGGTATTTTTGCACTTACTATATTGAAAGCCAAAAGTTCCAGAGACAGTTTGGTACAGAAAAAAAAAATCCCACTGCGTATTTACCACAAATCTTCACCTGTCCAGAGTCAGCTCGTGAAAAACCTTTCCTGGTTTCCTAACATGTGTAACCAGTTATGCACACTCTCATGAAAGGCAGGACGGACAGACGTCAGCCCCGCGTGCCTATCAAGGCTTCCCACAGCCTTGAGAGGCAGCAGCAGAGCACTGGGGAGAGACAAACACATGGCAGTGCAGGACCCACCAGCAGCTGTGCCGGGTCATTTAACAGAAGGTAAATCAAGGATACAGAACTATCTCACCACACTTTGTTTTCTTAAAGTCAAACTCAAAGAGTTCACTGGTTTTCCAAAAACATACTGTTTATTTAGGTAATAAATTACTGCAATCTATGTTTTTGTTGCAAAACACTGAAAAACGATTACCTTCTCTAAAAGTTCACAACCTGAAATGCATCTGATAGATATGATCATAAATGGATTGTATATACCTTTTGTTTTACATTTTTAAATTAACATGGGATTCAATTCAGTACATAGCTGATCAAAAGATCACAAGTTTTCCTGGAATCACTACTGCCTATGTGGTTGAAGCTCTCTTGAAGACTTACTAAACTATCCTAATATGCAAAATAAAAGCTGGTTAAAGTGTCCACAAGATTTTGCAGAGCAGTCTGCATAAATTCCTCAACCCAAATTCCTGCCTCAGTAGCTGCAGTTAAGCATTCTGGATTAGATTTATTTTATGTTCTATCATCATAATCACAGCTACATGGCTGCAATCCACCACAACAATGATATTCCGGGGTGGGAAATCTGTGTCTCTCCAAGTTTCATAATTGCCTTTTTATTGCACTCCTGCAGTTTCTAGAATTTCTAAAAAAATGGATATTAACATAATGTTCATAAAGAATATTAATAGGTTACAGCAGAGCAATCAGGGTACCTAGCAGCCCTGAAACGTACCACAGAGCATTCAAATTAAAGGTGGCATTCACAGAGATGACAACGCTGTAAAACCAGGCACCAAATCACCCCATCAGTCACACCAACCGCAGCTCTGAACCACTTTCACGGCATATAACTCCACGGAGCCACATGTAAGACTATACCATAAACACAGGTATAAACATAGCAGTTTGATCACAATTTCAGCTTCGTGAAACCGTTTATTTTTGTTGATTCTGCATAATTATCTCACAGTTGCCAAAAGCACATCATAGCACGATGGGCAGCCCACCATACGTGAAACACTGCTCACAGACATAATGGCCGATTTCTCTGCGTAGACATCCTGGACACGACCCAAAGCAACGAGTGCTGCCTGAAAGCAAGACCAAGCTGCTCACAATTCAAATGAAAAGTTCTGATCCCATATAAAAATACTGACAGTTTTTAGGTTCATTGGGCTCTCCCTGCTATAAATCAAGGTTGTAGATTTACGCTAGCAACAGCTGTGTCAAAGGAACAGACCAAAGAACATTTTCTAGGACTAGTTGGCAGAGAATGAAAATACTGGGAAATTCCACTTTCCTTAAAGTGGAAACATTCAAACAGCATAAGAGACTGATAGCGAGCTTAAGAAGTTCAGCAGCATTTTTATAACTGAGGAAAGAGGAGAGCATGAACCTGGAGAAATCTCAGCTGCATAGATTATAAATGTCTCCATGCCTTTTTCCATTTCCTAGCACAGGGAACAGCAGGCACATACATCAATATAAATCAGCACTATGTATCTGTTAAGGTAAACATCTACTGTGACAGTCACAGCCCTTGACTGTGGAATTTCAAACATTTTAGCCACTGTGTATTTGCCATTCTTCATTCATCTCTTTCTGACCAAAAAAACCCAACCCCACCCTGAATGTATTTTCTCAAGAGACTCTTAATATTCATACCAATTAATGCATGAATTCTAGCAGGTGAGCTGCTTCTCTTTCCTCCTGGGAATGATATATTCAATTACTGCCAGCAGATGTATGTAAGTAGGGGAGCAACACACAAATTCTTTTTATTTCTGCTCCACGCATCACTGAGTATTTTCAACTCATTTTTATGCAGAGGTTTTTGTACCAAAAGAAGCTATTCGCTCCCATCCTATGCATTACATTGCGCATTTTTAAAAATAATTTAAATTATGCTGGAATGTTTCTGCCTCTAACGACCCAGTGAGTGATGCCAGCCTATTCTTTGGACATCTGTTATTGCAGGGAGGCCTGCACGGAGAGATGAAGCATTCAGATCATGCATCATGCCAGGTCATGCGCAAGTATGTTTCAAAGCATCAGGGCATAATTTGCACAAATGAGGATCCTTGGGAGTTTAGTGCCTGATCTAAGAGCAGCTAAACGATTATCAAAACATAATAGCCTGTCTTTAAAGCTCCTGGTGTTCAGAATAACATTGAAATAAGCCACTGAGCTTGTTTCAGTTCAGAAGCCAGTGGAGCCCCTATCTCAATGAAGACACTGTGCCTCAGGGAGATGATGTACTATTCTCTTCAATCCACACAGAATTACATCATATTTACACTGACTGAATATCAACTTTTGTATGTGAGAACTCTTGGGCAGCCTTGGACCTTGAAGAATTTCATGCTTGTGTTCAATGTCATATTTTAACCTCGCATGCCAAGCTCCTGGTCCTTCTCCACAACAAAGCGAATATAAAGAACTTCCATGAACACAAAATCAGAAAGCAGAAGAATACACTGTGAGCTTGATCCTGGGTTGATGGAAGTCAGGAGAAACCTTTCCATTTCCTCTGGTGGGCACGAGAGTTACAGAGTCATTTGGGCTGCTGGGGACATCAGGAAGTCTCTCATCCAACCTTCCGCTCAAGGAAGGGTCAATGCTGAGTTCTGGTCAGGTTGCCTAGAGCAGCTGAGTCTTGAAAGCCATCAAGAGCAGAGACTCCAGAATCCCCCTGGGCCAGCATTCAGTTATCCTCATAGTCAAAATCTGATCCTCTGGAATCTCCCCTCCTTCACTTTATCGCTGTTGTCTCTCCTTCTCCTTCTGCGCATCTGAGCAGAGAGCCTGGCTTCCTCTTCCTTGACCCCTTCACAGTTACTGGAAGGCTTCTGTTAGATCCCTCTGAAGCCCTCTTCTCTCCAGGCTCTAAAAGTCCAATTCCCTCAGCCTCTCCTTGCAGGACAAGTGCTCCAACTGCGTGGGAACATTGGCGTGTGAACAGCTTATTACATTTCTGATTTACTTTCCTAATAATCTGTTGCTCAGCCAACTTCATTCTATAGCCTTACAACTTCGAGGCGGTGGAGCACGCTAGCACTTTTTTTTCTTGCCTTTTTTGAAAAATCAACAAGGTCCCACTGTGGTGATTGCATAAATTACCATCTCTTCATGGAAAAGCTTTCAGAGAGTTATTTCAAAATGACAGGTTCTGGGCTTTCCAGAAATCTGCACCAATATATTTCTTTATGCCCTGAATGGGATGGGGTCATACGCTTAGCTGATGTAAGCTGTCATAGCACCATTACTCTTATGGAATTTCATTATTTTTTACTCCAGCTAAGGATTAGACCAACAGTTTCTCGTAGGAGGCTAGCCAGCATTTCAAATCACAGTCTTGTTATTTTGGCAGCTTATCTCTGTGTACAGAAACCAATTATTTCTGGAATGCATTCATTTTTTGTTCAGCTTCATTTTGAAGATTTAGCAACCACTTCTTTCCACTGCTGTTCCTAGATTGCTTAAAAAAACGCCATAGCGGAATAATCAGAAGGGATCACGTTGGTAAAGGAAAAATGGTGGGCATTTTCTTTTGAGCATTAGCACACAAATCCTTACTTAAATACCTAAGGACACACACGTCATCTGCTTACATGCACTACACATCAAAGTCCCACATTCCTCAACATCGTTTATTCCAGTTTCTCTTCTCCTAAAAATTCCCTGGTCCAGACCTCTGGAAATGCAGAGATTCAAAGAGGTTGCACAAATGGAAAGGAAGGAGCAGATCACACCAACGGAGCGATTAACCAGCCCGCCCTGAACCCTGGAGCCAGCTACAGGTGAAGAATGGTTAAATAACCTGTTTTTCACTCATGCTTAAGGTACTTCGAGTTTGTTCCCTGAGCTCTTAGTCAAGCAAAAGCCATGGCCATCATGGCAGAGAAACAAAATCAAACCCAAAGGAAAGAAAGACTTTGAGAGGTTATAAGCTTTGGCCTCCTCTCATCGTTCATCTTCACATTTTGGGAAAGAAAGGCAAAATCTAAATAGCATTTGCAAAAGTTTCATCTCTAACAATTTTATCAGTCTGTCATGTTCTTAATACGATAGAATTTCCTTTTTCTCTGTACTTCTCTGAAGTCTGAGGTATCGTACCCAGTGCGACTGAACAGCAGAATTAAATATCAGCTGAGCTCAGTTGCTTCAGTTGCACGGTCCTTTACTTCCCCAGAAATTCATTTTTTTCTGGGACTTTTCATTTTCAACTCAATCAGAGTTGAAGCAAAGGCACAGAATGTTTTTAACCCCTCTTGGATGGAAAGGAAGTGAAAGCCATGCTATGCACAGACAATGTTAATGCAGAATTACAGGAATGTTTGTTTCAGCAGCTGCTGCTTGAGAAAAGATCCAGAAAACTGGTTCCTCTTTTGTCCTTTCTCCCAAGCTCCCAGGATGAATCTGCATTCTTCTTTCTTGCCTCTTCTCTCCCACTTCCCGGAGAGCTGGGAAGTAGTGCAGAGGTGCTAGGGGTGTGCCAGCCACGAGCCTGTGGAGAGGTGGGAGATGCTCCTTACACAAGGAGACTTTGGGGTCACAGAAAGCTGCCTGAATAAAGAAGAGAGCCTGACATGATCTTTCCTGCTCAATAAACAAGAAGCGACATGTTTGATTCTCAAGTCCTCCTTTCCTTTTGTCTTTTATATATATATGTGCGTGTGTATATATATAGAGAGAGATGACACAGAAGAAAAATATCCTTGAAGTGGAAATGGAACTCTGGACCAGGCTGGTTTGATGCCCGAATGCTTTGATGTGTGTTTGGATCAGGGTAGCTCTGCAGTTTAAAACCAGTTCTACCGATTTCTCATTTCTTTTGCTTTCTTTGTATACAACTCCCTGTCTCCCCACCTTTGAAGAAATAGAGGACTGTCTAATCATGGAAGAAACCAGCAAGAGAAATTAACATTTAGATGCCAATTACCATTACAGAACTTACCATGAAGAATTGCCCAAACGATGGGATAATTCAGCTGCGTCGATTGGTGAGACAGAAGCAACTGCACAGAGCTTGGGCTGTGAAAAGAACATGAGGCTGCTCGTTTTAAACTGTTGTACCAGAATCAGTCCCTGGTGCTAGCAAGGAAAACACCCGAGTGGTGTGATGGATAGGAGTCCTTGCTCATGTATCCCGCAGTGCTCCTGCCCTTGCGCTAACGAACTGATCCACAGAGATAAGAGAGGGGGCAAAGCTACGAGCTGAAACAGGTTAACTTGACATCCAGCTTTATGATGTGACATATTCAACATAAAGTTCACCCTTAAAAAAAAAAAAAAAATCATCTTGTCACTTCTATTGCTGTTAATACCATTAGTTCAGCCACTTACGCAGTGGGGAAGCCCTTCTCTCCCCACTCTCAGTGTAGAAAAAAAAAATATCTGTGAAACACGTGAAAAATAACACCCATATTTACCAAAAGTAAAACAAATCTCTACCTACATAAAACACAAAAATCTCGGAAGGCAAGCTTTTCCTGTGCTGTGCAAAGGCCCTGTAATTGTTCCATATGATCCACAGTTGAATGAATTTATAAATGACTGACGTGCTGCCTCTGTGATTTGAAATGAAAACCCATAAACTGTGTGCTAAGTATTAATTTTAGAGATAAAATACCAGTTTAACCACTAATGATTTAAAAGAAAAAGGAGAGAATACAACACAGAAAATGGCTAAACACACACTTCATATCAAAAGTCTGTTCAAAATGTATTATGCATGTTGGGACTGATCCAATGTCCATGGAAATCAGTTAATGTAAGTGCCCACAGCTCTCTGCGGTCTTTGCCATACAAGACCAAAGCTGATTAACATGTATCTTAGCGAGATTTCTTAATTTTACAGAGATGCCTGATTGATAAAACACCCAACTCTCTTATTTCAAATATTGCTTTAAAAGAAAGTTTACAGGGAACAAAAGAATCATATTTTAACACTCATGAGCTAAAATGTCTGGGTTTTTAGCAGCTAGACGTTTCCACACGCAAGCTGGTGGGATTTGTTTTTTCCTGTACATGGACCTTCCTGGTGAGCACCGAGGGAGCTGCCTAGAGAGCGGGGTGAGTGGAGAGAGATCGGGACAGAGAATACTTTTCTTCCCACATGGAAATTTAAGGTTTCAGCTGTTTTCAAATACCACCAGCTTCAACACAGCAACCCTAGAAAGGCAGGAACAAAAATTCCATTTTTGGGCCGAAGTGGTTAGGAAAGGCTGGCTGGTGGGAGCCGCGCTAACCAGGGCTTGCACCGTGTCGGGGCGAAGGATGCTGAACCCCAGACTCGCGCTCGCTGCTGCTCGATGAGATGTTTCATTTTATTCTCGTCAGGCACTACAGGCTTCCTGAGCTACAGCTAATTATACAAGATTTATCTGTACGAAAACATGAGGATTAGGCAGGCAGGAAAGCAGCTAAAATTTATTTGGAGGCTTTGTTTAATAAAAAGGTATAAAAAACAGGATTTGTACAGAAACAAATCATTTCTGAAACATGTATCTAAAGGCAGGCAGGGGGAGGAAATTAGCATTCAGTTTTTTTCTTCTCTCCCATCCTTTCATGCTGCTGCCAGGAAAAAAAAAAAAAAAAGGGGGATACGAACTTGTGATACAGCAAGGAGTTGATATTCCTGGTAGACGGGAAACTGCTGCTCCTCCCTATTGCTCCTGAGAGCTACATATTCCTCGCAGAGCTAAACTTAATTCTTTTATCAATCTGTATTGTATACCAGATGTTTAGTTCACAAGGAGGTCAGTCCCCACAGAGTGAGATCAAAACCCCATAATTCAAACCTCAAGATGATAAAAAAACCTCTAAGGAAGTGAATGCTAAATTGCAGTCGATACCAAAGCTCTCCCCGATGGCACCAGGAGCAGGATCAGTGCCAGGCAGGATGGAGTTACACAGACAACAACATACGGACATGTAAAGGCCACCACAGTCCCCACTGTGTGAGCTAACGAAGGGAACCCTAACGCCAAAGGCAGGAATGGACCTGAAACCTCCGGCATTACACAGTACCTCCACACCAGGGTTCATTTGGTCTTACAACTGCTGGTAGCTGTGTGAGCAGCTCTGTCACTCATGCTGGACAAGTTCATGACTCTCCCATTCATTGCAGTGGGAGATAAGAACACCACTGGACTTTTGGGAGGTTGGATTTTGGGTTTTTTGGTTGGTTAGTTGGTTGGGGTTTTTTTTACACCTTGGGTGAGAAATTCCTGCTATAAACTTTTCCAAAATGTAGCTTTTAATCCCAGACTTTTATTTTACTCCCCTTGTTTGGCAAAGATAGCTTTTAGTCTTACTTCTTTAAAAAAACTTCTTCCCAAACTCTCTCCCTATATTACCCTCTCCTGCAGTTTCTTAGTAACATTAATTAGTCATTGTAAATCGATCCTAATCCGTGATACACGTGAAGAGAACCCGAGAACACTTCATCACTTGTGTTGATAACTCATTTGCATAGGAAAGCTTTGTAACAAATCAGTCTTAAGAAAAGTGCATTTTGCGGGTTAAACATGTACACCAGAATTTAGTTCATCACCAACTTTTTCACCATATTCACATTCAATCACCTGATGAAGGAACACCGTGAGTCTCCATTTCATTTGCGAGAGCTCAGTGCTTCTCCTGAAAGCTTTGCAGCGACTCCTACGTGCATCGGGGACCCAGAAAAGTGACAGTACCCTTTCTTCAGCACTTGCTCAATGTCTCAGGCAACACATTCTTGAAAAGAAGCTCTGCCACAGGATGACGCATGAGGAATAAAATAGATGAATAATGGAATGAATACTATCAAAAATTTCCATGGTTCCCCTCCCTTCTTCACTGCCATTTAACATTCTGATGAACTGAAATTGGAAAAATTACAAATAGCTGTACTGGGAACAGAACAGTTTGATACTGTATTTATAGGCAGCTGTTTTCTAAAAAGTGTATTTATGGTATTATAATTATCTTACAAATCCATTTGTGGAAGGAAGTCCTAATATTTCTTCTCCATTTACACTGCAGGCTCTGAGATGTAAGGACTCTCTGAGGTTTTATTCTGCATGATGCTTATAGTGGGAACAAAATACAAATAAATGAATAAAAAAAAAAGATGATAAAAATAACTTTCATACAGATAACCTTAAAAAAAGCAGGTCAGCAGGGCCCCTTTCCACCTGCGACAAGCCCACACTCTGCTCCGTGTGCCAGGCATAGATTTCCCAGGAAAACATTCTTGATTGCAATTTGCAATGGGATAAGCAGGTGTAATTTGCCATCAGTAACCAATGCAGTCACTATTGGATTGCATTGTCATAATAAGAAAAGAAGATTCACTCCAGTGCCAGCCAGATTTTGCCGTTCATCCCCTTATATGCCAAGACTAAGAGACAGCGATCACCACTCCGTTTGGGACTGGCCAAACTGTCTGTGCTGTTGACCTCTTCCCGCAGGCAGGACGGGAGCTGCCTTCTCCCTTGCCGGGCACAGTCCCCCCATACCCATGCCGCCCCGTGACCCCGTGCCGCGGCAGGGCCTGGGGTGATGTGCGGGAAGAACAAACCCCACCGCCCCGCTCCCGCAGCTCCGCGCCCGCTTGCGGCTCTCCAGCTACACAGAGACAGACTCCCCACAGCTGTTGGACCTCTTTGCCAAGTTCTCTCCTCTCCTTCCAGAGCTGCCAATGGGTGCGCAGCACAGCCACCTCCGTCCCTGCTGATGGTCCAGCACTGCGTGCCGGTTTACTTTTATCACTAGCAAGCACACCATGGGTCTGCTCTCGGCATGCTGATCTGGCCTGTCACCATAAGCTTCTTGCTGTTTTTATTTCCTCCCTCTTCCTTTTAGGTCTCACTGCGTGGAAGATGCTTTTGTTCTGTTGCAGCTCTTTTTTGCTGTCATGCTGCCTCACCACGAATCCTCTGAGTTAAGCACCATGTCATCTGTACATCTGGAATAATTAAGACTCTCACTACTGGTATTTCACTGTGGTGAAAGTAATTCTGCCTGCAGAAAATCTTCCTCTTTTTCCCAAGGCACATCCAGGCAGCTTAGGGTGCGATAGGGAGTCACTTTGTCCTGGTTATCTCCTGGAACTGGTCACGATCTGGGCATAACCTGCACCTCTTCACTTGCACAGAGATGTACACTATTTCTGGCAGAGCATCTGCTAAAAACAGTAACTTTACCAGTTTGAGCCTTCAAGTGTTACGGTGGCTCTTTGACTGTGTAGGAGAGAGCCTGCGTGCAGCCTAGAGCATAGAAGTGCCTCTCACAGAGTCCTTGAAAAACCAGATCAACTTCTCCCATAATTCACGCTATTTTTCTTCTTTTCAGCATTTAGTAGATTGTCCACTCACTGGAGTGTTGCAGCAAACCCAGCAGTAGGTGTAGAATAATTGCACCAGGTTCTCTTTTTAAAGACTCAAGTAAAGGAAAGATCAGTAATTCCAAATCAGGAAATGAAGAGAAAAAATAATTTGATTATTCTCAAGTTCTATGTTTCTCATTTCTTTGAGTTCAATTGGGAGTCAAAGAAAAATGTAGTTTGGATTTAGTTGGGATTTCTCAAGGGTCCTAAAGCCATCGGAAGGCAGTAAGACCTGGGGTTCCTGCATCCTACTCAACACCAATCAACACCAATGAGCTTCAGGTACCTCAGTCCCTAAGGTTCAGACACACAAGTCAGATTCTTAGGGTAATATGTATTATGAACTGATCCATGGTATCTCCCTCTACATGAACACCCTCATTTCATGAAAAAAAGACAGATAAGTCAGGCTAATTTGATGGAAACATACACTAACTGAAGTTCTTCATGCTTTCCACGTGTATTTATACAGACCAGCTGATGCACAAGAACTTGGTAACCTCCATCAGCCCCACTGGGAGGAGTAACCTCATCACACGGAGGAACACCCATGTTTCTGCACTTGAAATAAGCAGGACTGACGTGCATAAAGCAAGACATAACATCAAAGTTGCATGAAAGTTTAAATGCAATCCAAAAGATTTGAAGTATCTTCTCTCTGGAGTACATTGCATAGGAACACAAGATTATTTGGTAACATTCATTCTGCAGGACAGAAAACCTCAGGTGGCGTTTTGAGCTTTCAGGTCTCTAATATACCTTTAAGAATTTTTGTCTAAAAGGTACTCCTGAAGGTGAATTGAAAAAGCATTGTCAAATTCCCAAATTAATTCAAATTTTTCCAAAAGTCAGGTTTCACCTCGCAAGCAGCTCCAGTATAGCTCTTTCTGCTTATCATTTGACGACACAGCCCTTACCCAATTACATGATCAAATAGCATTCTTGCTGTTAGATTTTCATCTCGTGCCACAGGTTGTTGAAGAGATTGCAGAGAAAAAGGTTGTTTTCTATATTTAGTCTTTCCATTTTTGCTGCAAAGGTGGAAATACTGGTAGTAAAGAAGGTGAGAGGAAGGTGGAAGCAGCAGTGAGCACTCCCTAGAGAGTGCTGATCACAATGCTATACACCAGCACCATCATCAACAGGAAAAGAAGCAAAGAACAGCTAATTCTCTAACAGATGGTGGGAGACAGAGACAGCAACCAGCACTGCTCTGTGCGGAGCTGCCTGCGGCACGGTATGGCAACTGGCACGACCAAGGGGCAACAGCAAGTGTCACTGGGCTGCTCTAACGATGGGTCAAAGATACTCAAGAGGTACAGGACAATGTGCCAATAACATGCCAGCGGTGTTGCTGGGGAGTTTTTACATGTGCTGCTCAGCACAGAAATATAAGCACGCAAAAGATGTCCCGTTCACTGCAGATTTCACCAGCACAGGGAGGGGAGAGGTAGGTGAGATTTCTCCCAGCCTGGGCACCATCTGACGTGATGCCGCAAGGCTCAGAGCACAGTTTTGTAAGTTGAGTGAACTGAGAGAGATGATGATTTTGGGTTAGAAAATGTGTGTTGTAAATAATGAAATATAAAGGCAGAAAAGAACAAACAGAGCTGAAGCTGAGTGACGCAATGAAGATTTGAGCAGATACAGCTGCACAGTTGGAATGTTAAAATTTTCAGTGCTGTGCTGGCATTTCTCAGCTCCTGGTAAAAATAGCACTGCTGGTGTGGTTACCAGGGATGGCAAAAACCTGTGAGAAAGTTCCAGTGTTGAACAGGTATTAAAAATAAAACATCCCGCTGGGAGTATGGATTGAAAAGCCACGGGGAGAGGAATGAAGTTTGCATGTGTGAGAACAGTGACAAAATGCTGTGAAAAGCGCTGGGCGAGCAGGTCTGGAGCTGCACATTCTGCACTTGCTTTACCAGAAGTGCGACAACAGCCACTGCGATGTATCCAGCCATGCCATGTGGTACCGTGGTCTCCGCAGTGGGATTTTATGGTCCACGGCTTGCCTCGGTACATCCAATGACTGTATTTGATTATTCAACACAAGTTCCTGGCTTTGGGTTAAATGCCCACTTCGGACAGCACGCCTACCAGGAAAGCACAACAAACTTTTCCATCCTTATTCTGCCAGAACATCTCAGTCCTGAAACAATCGCTGTTCACACTGCAGCAGACCGGCAAGGGACAAGGAACTAAACAAGACCCCAAACTATACAGCTCTATATATACACACATTTTTGACTGAGAAGGTACAAAGTACTAAAAAAACTCAATCCCTTCCTTAGCGTCTATGTAACAGCAGATGATGTCATGTGGGTCAAGTCCTCTAATCGAAGAATGTAGAAGCTACTGAAAATCTATTAACTGGCACATATAGTTGAAAGATAGCTCAAAAGACAGAAAATCATCCTGCTGAAATGAAAAATAAGGCCTGAATGCCCTAAGTGTATGTTACTCTTGACTTTGGCATCAACAGAAGGAAAATAAACAAGGGTAGAAACATGGTATTTTATGGGACTCTTTACAGAGAAGTACATAAAGGTCTTGAAGTATGCAAAGGGTCCTGTTGAATTAGAGTCATCACAGGAATTATGGTGAGTTCAGTTCACTTTCAGAGATCCTATCAAGAACACCGTTAACCTGCTGCTCACAGTTTGATCCCTAAAATCTCATGAAAGCATGTAACACACTATCAACCGTAGCCTCTTTTATCACTCTAAAAATGCACCTTTTTACACCAATGCCATTTTTTAACTCAAGTGTATTCTGAAAGCAGCCAGGCAGCTACATCAGGATTGAAATCATCACCTTCCCTAAGCAGATAAAACAAGGAAAGCAGAGCTACATACACACACAGACGGATGCTCCAGTAGATTTTGGTGGCTTTGGGAACAAAAGGAAGACCAGCAGAGAGCTCATGTGCTATTGTCAGTGCACTGCAAGTAGCTAATAGAGCACCTGAAGTTTGAACACTGTTGAGAGTGGAGCTCAAAGTACAAAAATATAAGCACAAAATACACCTGTGAATGTATCATAGAATAAATACTCTGAACCAAAAGTTTTCCAGAAACAGAGAGTAACAGATGAACCTTGTGAAATTGCGACCGCGTTTTTTGAAGCTTGTGAGGCTGATGACATCATATTACCAAATCTCACCTAGTACATATATAAGCAAATCATTTCCAATGTAAGGCACGGCAAACATCACGTGAAGAATCCAAGTGATTAACAGCAATGCATTTGCCATTGCCTCCCTGCACAGACATCCACTTGTAGCTGGATCATTTTGGAAGGCGGCCCTGAGTTCAAGACCAGAAGATGGGTGTGAGCTCATGACTTAAGCTACATGAGCAAGACACCTTCCCCGTTCTGAGTTAAGGTAGGGAAATGGCTATCTTCAGCCCATCTCAGGCGTTTGGTAATACAAAACGTTCTATAAGGGGCTTCTTTGCAATTCAGCATGAGTCATTCCTGCTGCCCTCACACTCCTTACTGCTTTTGACCTACCAGGAGCGAGCACATTCCAGAGCTACTGTCACTGCAGCGTGATTCAATTAGCCCTCTCCCTCCCCGCATTCTAATTCTCCCCTTTGCTAATTCTCTAGCCTGGAACAGCAGATGCCTTCCTATCAAAACTTTCAGCGCAGAGCGCTGACATTTGGAGATAAACAGAAAAGCACTAGACAGGCAGCTAATTCTCATCTCATCCTGCTCAGAATTTCGATTACAATTTGCTCTTAAGATGTCTATCTGCAGCACTAGTATGGAGGTATGTCAGACATGCAGTCCTGCTAATAAAAAGACAACATCACACTTTGCATGTCAAACAACAGCGTAGATAGGTTCAGAAATTTCACAGCACATGTAAAATCCTATTAACTGCACCGCCATTTGAAGACCCAATTTGAAGCCGCAGCAAAAGCTCGTTCTCCAAACTGATTATGGCATTATAGAATACACTTATCCCTCTGGGTCTGAAGGTTTTATTTATTTAAGCTCCCTGACCCCAGAGGCCAAAATTCAGTAAACTTTGTGGCAGGCGTAATAATTAGACATGCAAGAGCAGGCACCCCACGTACTGCCGCTGCACAGCCGCCTTCCCTTCGCCCCACGCTCACTTCCCAAGCACTAAGCCACGTAATCGGGCTTATGCATATGAGCACAAGCATTTAAACCCATCATCATTTTAGGCACAGAGACAGCCCTTGGGGTCAGGGGAAGTGAATATCTACCAAAAATAACAATACGGTGCATTACTTACTGCTAAGGTTCAAATCACACCAGGAACGGAGAAAAAGCACCAGGCTGGCTGGCTCTCAACAACTGGTCTAGTGGGAGGTGTCCCTTCCCATGGCAGGGGGGTTGGAACTAGATGATCTTTAAGGTCCCTTCCAACCCAAACCATTCTATGATTCTATGAACTGTCTCTTTGGTAGCAGAGGAGTGTGACCCCAGCCTGTGCTTGATTCAAAGCCTCTCCCAAATTTAGAGAGCTCATTAGGCAGATGTGTCTGAGAGCTTAACACATCTCCTATCTTCATCAACTCCAAGCTCTCAGATGCAGGACAAACTTTGAATCGGAGCCTGTGGTCACAGGAACCTGTGGGAGATGAATGGGCAGCATCTCCTATCAGCTGCTTTGATGGCTACCAGCAGCCAGCTAGGGCACATGGAAATGATTTTGAAAGGCGTCTGAATGAACGGAGCCTCAAACTCATACACAAGGATCCCTTGCCCAACATCTTACCTGGTTTGCATTACCACCTCTCTTGCCTGTCGGTATAAGTAGAATACCAAAGCCATGAAGAGGTGTCAAAAGCATTGAACATGAATTCAGTGAGGCAAGCGTTCCCCTGGAGGGTTTATAATCTGCATTCAACAGAAGCATCTTCACCTGGGCGTGTTGTTACGGCCACTTGGTCTGGATACTTAATACAGAAGCACTAAATGGCAGCTTGGGGATTTACAGGAACCTTCCTCTCAGCAAAGGAGGGGAAAAGGATGGGCAAAGGATGGGCAGTGGTGGCATAGGGATGTGCATGCTGATAAATGGAACAGGTTGCTTCAACAATGATCTGCAACAATCCTTATCAAAGCTGTGAACATACTTAATCTGATCTCAGAAACTCATTCAGCCTTTGGTCTCTTGCAGTTGCCAACCAGTAATATCATCTGTGGAGCCTGTCCTATGGAGACCCCTCCAAAATGGGAAAAAAACAGTGCAATAAGCAATTCAGCTTTATTGATCAACACATTAACGTAACGTAAAGCCACGGGTAAATACCCATCTTAGCTCTGAATGAACACTAAAAACATGGTCTTTTTCAGTAAGTTGGTGACTGCTTTTGCGTAGTCAGAATTCAATTACTTAGTGGTAAAGGAAAGCAAAAAATATTGAGCAGCATTGGACAGATTTTCTAATAATTTCTCTGCAAGACATCACATGAATCTCATCTTTGCAAGAACTTACTGCAACCAAAAGAACAAATGACCAGAAGAGGCAATTGGTGTACACAGCATTTCTGTTAGAATGATTAGGATCCAACCAAGAGCTTAAATGAATTGAAAATTTACTTCCTCACAATTGCATTTTTGTTTTAAAGGATGTTCTGAAACCATTGTAAGATTATTCTTACCCTCAACAAAAGCTGTTCATAAGCCAAACTGTATGCCAACTGCAATATTCTCATCCACATGAAACTCCCTCCTATGGAAACAACAAACTAGCAAATGTATCCTGCTCATAACAGGGAAAAGGATTTGAGTTGGGAACTTGCAGGTTTGTGAAAGGATCTCTTGCAAGACTCTCTTGCCATGAGCACTCCCGAATGCGGCACTTGGGGGTTTCCAAGAAGTACATCCATCTCCTGCAAACCCAGTTGGGAGCCAGATGGCCAGGTTGTTTCCTCAAGTCCCCCACCGCAGGGAGCGGCTGGCAGGACAGCGAGACAGGGCTTAGCGTGTGCCTGGGAAGTAGGGAACGAGGGACAGACTCCACTCAAACCCGACAGTTTGTCACTGAATAAGTGTCCCTGAGCACACAGGCACTGGAAATGCCATCGCCTTGCTGGGACAGACGTGCGGATAATGCATCACAAGGAGCAGTGTGTGGTGGCACTGTGGATCGATATCACAGCAACAAGCGAAGACTTTTCGTTGCCCCACACCACTACATCCACTAAATTCAGCAGGCTGTTTCCAAATACATCTTCTTCCAAAGTTCTGGTTAATGGCACAGGGTTCCCAAAAGGCCATTGATATATTACTGCTAGCAAAACCTGAAGGGATTTTCCTGTCTCTGGTAGAGTTTATCACCTACTCGGAGGCTTTTTGAAGGCCCCAGAACATTCCTGACAGACTTCTTGTGGCTGAAAAACATTTCTGAAAGACAGCCTGTGTGCTCATGGGATAGATCAGGTTGTGCTATACAACAGGTATTTGCAAAAGATTTCCCCAAGAGCTATAAATCCATACAAGTTCTCCCCTCCGCACCTTGCCTCAAAGCAGCACTTTGAAGACTCTTTGCTCTGCTAGCAACCTATCCAAGACATTTTTCAAGAGAGCTTTGAACAAACACCATGCAATAAAAGCTTATTTGCCAAATGGTGTTACCTCTTTGGTTGCTGGAATTATAAAGTGCTTTGTTGTCATACAAACAAACAGCTTTTACCCTACTCTCTGCAGAGGTACCCAGCCTAAGACTGACCCCTGTTATTAAAAGCACTTGTTAAAATACCAGCAGCATCTCACTGTGCCAGAGAAGATTGCCGAGAAAGAGAGCTAATACCCTGGATTTGACGATAATCCTGACTTCCTCTCTGGTTCAGTAAAATATTTGCACCCAGTCTACAGGAAGGATTTTCTGACCATGTTATATGTGTAGAATATATCTTGTATTGACTCTACTGGGTAAACCATGAAGTCAGGCCTATCAGTATTTATGGACGTTGTGGGTATTTTCCCCCCACAGTTTAATAGATTTTCACCAGAGCATTCATGTCATTTCTCAGGTGCCATAAAATATACCTCTACCCTACAAACTGGTGTTTTGTAGTGAATACGGTATATCAGATCAGTAGAAATTGATATTTGAGTCCAAACTTGGCAATTTTCAATGAATCACCACCCTCCTATGAATATCACAATACTATTTTGGCATGGGATTTTTATGCTTTGATGTTAGAGTATACAACAGCTGTCTTCATGTACTTGAAACTATATTCAGCTCAACAGCTCTCCATATATAGTTGTAGTCTCTGAGTTTGTACTGGGAAAAAAATTCAGGTAAGAGAACATTCCTTAACAGCAGCCATCACAATATTTACTGTATCAGTAGCAGAAGCAGGGTATTGCATGAAGAATAAAATACTGGTGCACCCACTGGTGCACCAACCTTTATGCAAGGCTCCAGCCTAGCTGGGTTTGTTGGGGAGAGGAGGTAGATTCAAGCAGAACATAACTGTTACAGAAATAGCAGCGAGAAGGCTTTTGCACACCTTTAAAGACCTTAAAGCACAAGCAGTTTGGCTGAAGCCACATATTTCATCTCCAATACACCCTATGGGATTTCCCCAGATAAGCCCTTTTCCGGTCCTCAAATACTGTGGGACTTCTCCATAAATTTCTTTTCCAATTCTTTTTTTTTGTAAGAAGACTTGAGCACAACCCCTTTGCACACCCTCTGAACTCTCTCTGCCTCTCTCAATTAAAGCTTTGCAAGGTGCTTAAATATCAGACTAATTATGTTAAAGCCAAATTCACCCCTATCTAACCACAATTTTGAAATATACTAAGAGGAAACAATGCTGTTAATTAAGGTAGGACCCTGACGAATGGAAGAACACCTTTACCTACAAGAAGGCAATTAGAACATCTTCCTTCCACTTTCCCAATACAATTTGTGAAACAAACATGAGTTTTGCTGCTGATTACAGTATTCTTCATAAATAGATGTGGTTCAGAGGTTTCCAGGTGCAGTTTTGTGCCTCACCACTTCAGAGTGCTTAGCTGAGCATCACTGATTGACCACCTGAGGTCGTGCCGGCTCCCCCCTTTGGCAAACCCTCCTACAGGAGCACCATCACTGCTGAGCATGGTAACTGCCTGCCTGGCACATTTGGCCTTGTTTGTCTACACACACCTGCTAAAGGTGAAAAGCTCTGTGCTGTGCTGTTGTATCCAGCAGTTTCTGTACCTATTTGCAGAAGATTTTTGCCTTTTGTAGCGAGTTCTGACTAATCCAGGCTGGATTTCCAGAACCACCCAGAGACACGCGATCCAGGTTCCCAAGGCAGACCCGAGCCTCTTGCACTGCCGTTGCCACAGAACGCGCTTTGCCTTTTTGCCCGTTTCTGCAGCGAACGGGTGGATAAGTGTGTCGTGCTAAGCAAGAGTATCAGCAGGACTTACTTTTGATCCAAGACTTCAAGCAACTGGTGAACATCAGGTTTTAGGTGGTTTTGACATACTCACCAGCACAAAATCCCCAGGTAAGGATTTATGCTAAGACAACCTCAGAATTATGTGAAAACTGAACAGGAACTTAAGGAATGACAGTGGTGCCTAGGTACACACATGGCTTTCCAGGTATTGCCACCCACCAGGGTATTCAGCTTTATTTTGCACATTTCCTTTTCTCAAAG
Organism: Burhinus oedicnemus; assembly: GCA_008921705.1. Classification (NCBI taxonomy): domain Eukaryota; kingdom Metazoa; phylum Chordata; class Aves; order Charadriiformes; family Burhinidae; genus Burhinus; species Burhinus oedicnemus. The sequence goes on along the minus strand of VFFE01007535.1, from coordinate 438,204 downwards.
GTAGCTTAGACCTTCAGGACCCTCACTTCCATCAATGCCAATTGAACCTGGGCTTCTTGGGGATTGTCACCTGTTTTCTGTGTGGCTCCTCAAACACTGCTTATGTCTGAGGTGCTCTACTGCCCAACAGCAGAGAGCTAGCCACCCTTCAAAAGACATATCCAAACCCAACCAGGAAGAGAGTGCATGAAAAACAAGGAAAAGAAATTGGACTTTGGTGCCTAGAGAGGTGACCTAGCCAGAGACAAACACCTAGACATGTTTCTCTAGTCCAACAGCTCTAAACATTAAAAGAAAAAAAAAAAGTCTCATCCACGTCTTACAGTTCATCCCACTACTTCTAGCTAAATCCATTTTAAAATGATGTTCTCTTCTTGGCACTTGTACCCTTCACGCACTAGTAGCTGATTATCACAGCCACTCTTAGTTGCTGTTTATCCAGTTGAAACATTTTGTTCTTTTAATCTTTCCTTCTTCAAGCTCCTTAATCATTTTTGTTGTACGTCCCTGGCTTCGTTGTAATACACAGCTTGCTGGCGTTCTGGTACTCTTGATAATAACACTTGTAAGTTAATAGAGTCATGCCAAGAATGAATCTGCCCAAATTTACAGAAGCATTTTTAAGAGGCCAAAAACCTGTAATCCCTCTTCAAATGACACTGGTAAGACTGTACCAAGGTTTTCACATGCGGTTCTCCATATCTAAATACTAAAACTTGTAGGGAAATTAATGACTTCATTATGACCACAAAATTAAAAGATGGATTGTTCTCCACCCTCTTCTTGCCAGCAGGACACACTACAGACTCGAGCCAAACTGGCTTTCCTCCATCACCCCCAGATCTCTCTGCCCCCACCTGCCCCCACGGTCTGGCGGAGCTGCTGTTCCCCGGGCTCAGCCTCTGCCCGAGGCAGCGGCTCCGGACAGAGAAACTGCCCCTTGGAAAGATGGTACCAGCAAGGAATCCTTGTTCCTCCCCAGTCAGAGACTGCATTCGTTTATTTGCTACCTACAAGATGTAATGCTTGAATAAAGAGAGTATCTTTTTATATACCTTCAGCTTTTTAACCTTTCCGGTGATCCCTTTGTAACATTATTTCACCTTCACACGATTCCCAAAACTGTTCAACAACTTTGTGCTCCGAGCAGTGAGAAGTGCCCTTAAGGGAAGGCGTCTGGATGCCATCGGAAGCACACACTGGTTCAATGCACCTGCACGCTGCTCACTCAAACAAAAAACAACCCAAAACCCCCGAAACAGGTAAACTAGGAAGAAAAAAATTCTTAGCTGTCCTAGCTGAAAACACAATTGTGCCTTATGGTATCCATTTAGATTCCAGAAAGAATGTGTTTTCAGAGGCGGCACACTGAATCACACAAGCAGAGAGCAAGCTGCTTGAGGCTGTCCATTTCTTCTGGCTGTCAGAGTTTTTCAGTTTTGTTTTATGGTTTCCTTTGCCTCTATAAAATACTTTGACACACCGCTGCAGACCTCTGGCTTGCTTTCTATTCCATTTTTTTCTGACTAAGTGAGATGCCACTTTGAAAGGCACTGAGGCATCACTGCTAAATTACACCCACCGTTTGGGCAGACAAGCATGTAGTGAATTTACGCCTACTTACCAGTTCAACATTTAACTCCGTTCCGACTTGGGAGAACGCTGCCAACAGCCCTCGTGCTAGGCTAGACCGACAAAGCCGGGAGGTGCGCATAGCACCCCTTCCCTAAGGTCCCTGCCCACATTCGCCTTGGTTCGTTCAGTGGGTACCTCTCGTTTTCACCTTTCTTTTGGTGATTTTGGCTGTTCCATTTTTACAGAGAAGATAACACTGTTTCTTATCGCATTAATTCATTTTGCTGCTCAAAGATTCACTTTCACTGAAGCTGAATCATTTTAGGCAAACATCCCGGCAGCCCTTCGGAGGGCAGAAGCCCAGCCGCCTCGGTGTAAACGCAGAAGGCGTCACCCTACAAAAATGCATTTTCTCCCCGCTTGTAGGGGGTTTTTTGTACCTTACAATGTATTTTAAGCTACTCTAGCTAAAACTATTTCAGTTGGAGAAATGAATCTGCATTTCTAAAATTTGATAATTACTGGTTATTGATAGTTGACTATTGCTCATTAACTATTTTTATTATGGAGCAATTGCTGGTTTTATGTTAGACAAAGCAAGACTTCATGCAGCAAATCAGCAGTTTGATAGGCCAAGTTAGAGACAGACAAGAATTAAATTAACACAATATAACTGGATTCTAGTCAACCTAGTAGTTTATTTCTGTTAGAATAAACTCTAAAATTTATCTGTTGCAAATAAAAATGCTTGGACGTGCTTATAGATCTCTGGCATTAAAGCACTAAATCCTAACTGGAATTAAGTGAAAAACCGATCTGAAACTTTCTACCCCTTTCTACCCTGAAAAACCAAGAACCAATAAATCAAATCAAACAGATTTGAGTTGATCAAAACATTTACTAAATTAACATGAAAAATCTTTCAAAAACTCAAGCCAGTTTGTTTTGGCATTTTCAGATGATAATTTTGATTCACCAAGTTCACAGTTTAATTATTTTCGTATTTTGTTCTACTGAAAAAAAGAATAAAATTTTTTCAACTAACCTAAAATTAATTTTTTCAGTGTCGCATAAAAACTCAAAAAAGCAAGAACAACTTAAAATTCTTCATTTTATCTAAAGGAAAACTCTTGTAGTGGAAGAAACAACAAATTAACAGGAGCACATTTTAAAAAAATGCAGAGAGAGCATTTGCATGGGGAATCATTTTATCCAGCTGTACCAAAGTATCTGCAAACAGCAGCAGAGCAGTACAGCTGCTTTCACTTGACCCTTAAAACAAAGAAAAGGAAACAAGAATTGCTTCATAAGTCAGCCCTGGTCCTAGCCCCATTGCATCATTATTTATTGCGGCTTTATACGGTCCCTGCCTCTGTATAAGGTTTGCATGACACAGGCTGTTTAAATAAAGTAATTACACTGATTGATTAAAGTGTAAAGAAGCACTAAAGCCCCAGAAGTTAAGTCTCAGCAATTCTGGTAACTCACCATCCGGTCTGTGGATGTTGGCACAACCCCAGCCCCAGGGACCTCGCCAGGAGGGACGGCATCTCCTGCCAGGAGGGACCAGCCCACCCAGGGCAGAGCCACGCTCCCCAGAAGTCTGGTCTCGGCTGGTACTGTTTGCTTTTATGGGTGATTGAGAAATGGAAAGTTTCTGAACCCAACACCCCATTTTGCCCCTCAGGGGCGAAGCGGTGCCCACTGCACCGCGTTTTGGAGGTCAGCCCTCCCTGATCCACGAGGAGCCCACACAGGTTTGTCCTAAGGCTGTGAAGGACTGTGTCACCTTTTGCTCAGCTGAAAGCCCCCACAATGACTTTTTTTTTTTTCCACCTTAATGAAAAAAATTTGCAGAAATAGATGGTGCTATGAAAAGAAAGATGGCTGTGAGATGGCCGGCTTCGGATGACATCAGTAACGGGGGCGGGAGAGAAGGGTGGAAAATGTATTTTCATGTACTACAGATATTGTTCTTCAGAGACAAATGATACCAGCAAACACAAGCTTCCTGCCAAGATATAAATATCAAGCTGCTGATACAAGCCTGCTTTGGCTGGTAGCTAGTTCAGCGATTCAAAAATGACACCAGAGGAGGGTGCAGAATTACAGATGTTGCCTCCGATGTCACCCACAGCAAAGGTGCTGAGGAGTCCATTTATGCTCCAGGAATAGCAACGTCATTACTAAAAAAAATTCCATGATGACATTGAGCTGTTCCAGATGTACCAGCTTGTTTCTTCTAGAGGTAAACTCAGACTTCACTTGGAAACATATCAAATTATGGACATTTTTCAAACCAAAAGAGGCTGAAGTGACCAACATACTCTACTAATGCTCTTTTCTTTTTATCTTTTCAATTTGGCAAAATATTTGCTACCTGTCTTCCTGCCGACCAGCGAGAGGGACCATTTCTAAAATACCTTTTCAGGTGAAGGATATCCAACCAATCCCAGAGGGAATGAATTTGCATGCAGTCCAGTATATTATTAATCAATAAACCAGACATGCCAAACACAAAGTGCAATAGGAAATACTTGGAGGAGCTCTCCTCTGCCAGTCTGAAGTAAAAGGGTAGTTGGCAACTGAGATACAGGCTTTACTGGAAGAACAGCTTCTGCAGTGCTAATCCAGTCCCAGGTATTTTAATGCTTTGATTTTCACAGCCATCAAAAACCTCAGCGGACAAAAGATGTGTGAGAGGATCCATTAGGCAGAGAAATTCAGGCAGCGTTGGAGTGACTGAAAAGATGCAAAACAACTAGAAGAGCGGAAAGACCATTTAGCTTATCCTTCACAAAACAGAGTGACATGTGGCTTGTCAGTTTTGGCCCGATGTATTGAATTTAGTGCTATGTGCATATCCCTGAGAGTGTCCCCGACGCATTTGCAACTGCGTCATTTTAAATGAGTCGCTGGTCCACAAGGTACATGCCAGCATCTGCGAATAAAACAGTATGTGCAAGAAGGGGAACGATTCGAACCATATGAGTAAATTTGCAATGGAATTGTTCAGTGCACATGGAAAATAGTGTACCCGAGTCACCCAGCTGTCAGGCAGGAGAGCCCTGTCTTCAGTGGTCTGGGGCTGCTCACTGGGAGTGGACAGTCCCCAAGGGGAGGGAGAGGGCTTTGTGGGGTGGGGATTTTATCTTTAAAAAAAGTTATAAACTTCAATACCTTCAGAACAATTAGACACACCGGTTCCCACTGTGGTTTTTTTAGACACCTGAGTCTATCTATATGCTGTACACATGCACCCTCCCGTAGAAAGGCGTAAGGGGCAGGCAAACCACCTCCTCCTTTTGCTGAGGACCAAGCAGAGTTCGGTCCTCCCCTCACCTCCATATGCAGACCTGAGTGGATCTGGGAGGAGAAGACACACTTACATATGGAGGGAAGAACGGCTGTGCTGAATACTCGCAACAGAGACAAAAATGGTCTTGTATTAGAAACCAGGTCAGAGAACCAGAGCAGTCGGGTTCTTCAAGGGAGTCGCTAAGTCCTGAAACCTGCTGGGAGCAGCCGCAAACCACGCTGGCAATAGCCCTCTGCTCCAGGATCCGGCCAGGCACACTTCACATGGAAACAACACTACCAGAGCTAACAAATTCATGATCCAACAGTCTTTGTATCCATTATTCTGTAATAAAATCCAGCTCATTTCAGAGTTGTTGCAGAACAGGACTACAACCAAGCGCAGGGCACCGAGGACATCCCCAGGACTGCATCCCAGCCTGGGCTGGCAAGAACGCATGCACGAGAGGGACAGAGTTTCATTCAACTGGAATGAAAATGGGTTTCAACGCTTCAAAACACAGAAGAGATCAAGGACAGCAAGACTTGTCCTCCAACATGTGCAGACCTCGCATGCCACCCTTTCTTTTGCAAGACCTTCAGGACTTCAGGCTGTGAGATCTCTCCCCCCACGGAGCTGGCCCAAGGAGGCACCTCTCCTCCCCACCCACCACTGGCACCCCGAGGAAGCC